>CAXARO010000718.1:0-105015 GCA_963971305.1 Arcuatula senhousia
TATCTCTTTAACAGATACTTTATGGTTACAACTGCGCAAATGCAAACCTCTGCCACCGGTAAATTTTTTACCCCAAGATAAAGCGTGGAATAAAATACAGACAGCAACGTGATTGGTTGATATAAATTAATATTTAAATAGATGAATGAATAAACTTATGTTAAATATTGACAATGAAATTCTGGTGCCAATCATGTGTCTACAGGGCGCTCGCATCTTTGAAAATTTGGGTATTGAAAATAAAATCGAAAAATCACCCCCCTTTTTTCAACCTAAAATTAAGTTCATTAACGCCGCATAGACATAGGATTTTTATTGGCTAAAAATAAACGTTTGGATGTTAACTGAAAAATTTTGACCCATAGAAAGTGATAATCGGTCAATAACTATTTTTAAAAAAATTGAATACAAGGGTACCCCCTATGGAAAAATGCATTGTTAGCATTTGCGCAGTTGTATCCTATAGAAACTGCCTCTTTTTACGTTGCATTGGTTGTTATAAAGCTTTATTTGAATGGAACGTAAAATATCGACGTGTAAATACAAATTATGACATTTGGTCTATATTTAGATCGCAAAAACCGGTCTATAGTCTGTTTCTTAATTCTGTTATAGGAAAAAGGAGAATATAGACGTAGGGACTCATAAAAAAATTATTCTGTTGTTATTATCGATCAAAGATTGGTTCTTTGCATTTTTTTATTTTGCTTAGATGCATAGGTAATTGTTGAACGCCAGTAAGTACACAATAATGATTCCAACCAGGACATTTTTTTTAAAAAGCCCCAAGCGAAAATTGTGTCCATTAGTCCACAATGGGGGTGCATTAAAATTGTTAATTTGAAAAACCTTAAGAAATAATTTTCTGTTTTAAACTATAATAAAATATATGTATAGATGCAGATGTAACACATTGCACACAAAAACACAAACTTTTTGTGCTACAAGAAGGTTATAGTCTGTTTCAAATTGCCGCATTTTTTCTATTTTCCAAAAAATTACCATACCTTTATATTTAGACCCATATTTTGGTCCAAATAGGCCAAAGGTATATCGAAAGTCAATCTCATCTGTAGATAATACATAAGTCTTCTATAAAATATGGGGTAAATCTTAAGCTTTTAAAGAACATTCTGACAGAATACCGTATTTCCTCTAACAACCACTTAAAAATTTAGAATTTTCTGGCAAGAGAGGGGCTATTTAAAATCAGCTCTCCGGGGCTTAAACAAAAAGATTATTTTTTCTCACTAGTTATATAAAGTCTAGATATATTAAATACACTTTTGATAAAAGAAAAGTCTCCTTCTGATTTTTATGCAAAAAGTATAGGTTACAACTGCGCAAATGCAAACCTCTGCCACCGGTAAATTTTTTACCCCAAGATAAAGCGTGGAATAAAATACAGACAGCAACGTGATTGGTTGATATAAATTAATATTTAAATAGATGAATGAATAAACTTATGTTAAATATTGACAATGAAATTCTGGTGCCAATCATGTGTCTACAGGGCGCTCGCATCTTTGAAAATTTGGGTATTGAAAATAAAATCGAAAAATCACCCCCCTTTTTTCAACCTAAAATTAAGTTCATTAACGCCGCATAGACATAGGATTTTTATTGGCTAAAAATAAACGTTTGGATGTTAACTGAAAAATTTTGACCCATAGAAAGTGATAATCGGTCAATAACTATTTTTAAAAAAATTGAATACAAGGGTACCCCCTATGGAAAAATGCATTGTTAGCATTTGCGCAGTTGTATCCTATAGAAACTGCCTCTTTTTACGTTGCATTGGTTGTTATAAAGCTTTATTTGAATGGAACGTAAAATATCGACGTGTAAATACAAATTATGACATTTGGTCTATATTTAGATCGCAAAAACCGGTCTATAGTCTGTTTCTTAATTCTGTTATAGGAAAAAGGAGAATATAGACGTAGGGACTCATAAAAAAATTATTCTGTTGTTATTATCGATCAAAGATTGGTTCTTTGCATTTTTTTATTTTGCTTAGATGCATAGGTAATTGTTGAACGCCAGTAAGTACACAATAATGATTCCAACCAGGACATTTTTTTTAAAAAGCCCCAAGCGAAAATTGTGTCCATTAGTCCACAATGGGGGTGCATTAAAATTGTTAATTTGAAAAACCTTAAGAAATAATTTTCTGTTTTAAACTATAATAAAATATATGTATAGATGCAGATGTAACACATTGCACACAAAAACACAAACTTTTTGTGCTACAAGAAGGTTATAGTCTGTTTCAAATTGCCGCATTTTTTCTATTTTCCAAAAAATTACCATACCTTTATATTTAGACCCATATTTTGGTCCAAATAGGCCAAAGGTATATCGAAAGTCAATCTCATCTGTAGATAATACATAAGTCTTCTATAAAATATGGGGTAAATCTTAAGCTTTTAAAGAACATTCTGACAGAATACCGTATTTCCTCTAACAACCACTTAAAAATTTAGAATTTTCTGGCAAGAGAGGGGCTATTTAAAATCAGCTCTCCGGGGCTTAAACAAAAAGATTATTTTTTCTCACTAGTTATATAAAGTCTAGATATATTAAATACACTTTTGATAAAAGAAAAGTCTCCTTCTGATTTTTATGCAAAAAGTATAGGTTACAACTGCGCAAATGCAAACCTCTGCCACCGGTAAATTTTTTACCCCAAGATAAAGCGTGGAATAAAATACAGACAGCAACGTGATTGGTTGATATAAATTAATATTTAAATAGATGAATGAATAAACTTATGTTAAATATTGACAATGAAATTCTGGTGCCAATCATGTGTCTACAGGGCGCTTGCATCTTTGAAAATTTGGGTATTGAAAATAAAATCGAAAAATCACCCCCCTTTTTTCAACCTAAAATTAAGTTCATTAACGCCGCATAGACATAGGATTTTTATTGGCTAAAAATAAACGTTTGGATGTTAACTGAAAAATTTTGACCCATAGAAAGTGATAATCGGTCAATAACTATTTTTAAAAAAATTGAATACAAGGGTACCCCCTATGGAAAAATGCATTGTTAGCATTTGCGCAGTTGTATCCTATAGAAACTGCCTCTTTTTACGTTGCATTGGTTGTTATAAAGCTTTATTTGAATGGAACGTAAAATATCGACGTGTAAATACAAATTATGACATTTGGTCTATATTTAGATCGCAAAAACCGGTCTATAGTCTGTTTCTTAATTCTGTTATAGGAAAAAGGAGAATATAGACGTAGGGACTCATAAAAAAATTATTCTGTTGTTATTATCGATCAAAGATTGGTTCTTTGCATTTTTTTATTTTGCTTAGATGCATAGGTAATTGTTGAACGCCAGTAAGTACACAATAATGATTCCAACCAGGACATTTTTTTTAAAAAGCCCCAAGCGAAAATTGTGTCCATTAGTCCACAATGGGGGTGCATTAAAATTGTTAATTTGAAAAACCTTAAGAAATAATTTTCTGTTTTAAACTATAATAAAATATATGTATAGATGCAGATGTAACACATTGCACACAAAAACACAAACTTTTTGTGCTACAAGAAGGTTATAGTCTGTTTCAAATTGCCGCATTTTTTCTATTTTCCAAAAAATTACCATACCTTTATATTTAGACCCATATTTTGGTCCAAATAGGCCAAAGGTATATCGAAAGTCAATCTCATCTGTAGATAATACATAAGTCTTCTATAAAATATGGGGTAAATCTTAAGCTTTTAAAGAACATTCTGACAGAATACCGTATTTCCTCTAACAACCACTTAAAAATTTAGAATTTTCTGGCAAGAGAGGGGCTATTTAAAATCAGCTCTCCGGGGCTTAAACAAAAAGATTATTTTTTCTCACTAGTTATATAAAGTCTAGATATATTAAATACACTTTTGATAAAAGAAAAGTCTCCTTCTGATTTTTATGCAAAAAGTATAGGTTACAACTGCGCAAATGCAAACCTCTGCCACCGGTAAATTTTTTACCCCAAGATAAAGCGTGGAATAAAATACAGACAGCAACGTGATTGGTTGATATAAATTAATATTTAAATAGATGAATGAATAAACTTATGTTAAATATTGACAATGAAATTCTGGTGCCAATCATGTGTCTACAGGGCGCTCGCATCTTTGAAAATTTGGGTATTGAAAATAAAATCGAAAAATCACCCCCCTTTTTTCAACCTAAAATTAAGTTCATTAACGCCGCATAGACATAGGATTTTTATTGGCTAAAAATAAACGTTTGGATGTTAACTGAAAAATTTTGACCCATAGAAAGTGATAATCGGTCAATAACTATTTTTAAAAAAATTGAATACAAGGGTACCCCCTATGGAAAAATGCATTGTTAGCATTTGCGCAGTTGTATCCTATAGAAACTGCCTCTTTTTACGTTGCATTGGTTGTTATAAAGCTTTATTTGAATGGAACGTAAAATATCGACGTGTAAATACAAATTATGACATTTGGTCTATATTTAGATCGCAAAAACCGGTCTATAGTCTGTTTCTTAATTCTGTTATAGGAAAAAGGAGAATATAGACGTAGGGACTCATAAAAAAATTATTCTGTTGTTATTATCGATCAAAGATTGGTTCTTTGCATTTTTTTATTTTGCTTAGATGCATAGGTAATTGTTGAACGCCAGTAAGTACACAATAATGATTCCAACCAGGACATTTTTTTTAAAAAGCCCCAAGCGAAAATTGTGTCCATTAGTCCACAATGGGGGTGCATTAAAATTGTTAATTTGAAAAACCTTAAGAAATAATTTTCTGTTTTAAACTATAATAAAATATATGTATAGATGCAGATGTAACACATTGCACACAAAAACACAAACTTTTTGTGCTACAAGAAGGTTATAGTCTGTTTCAAATTGCCGCATTTTTTCTATTTTCCAAAAAATTACCATACCTTTATATTTAGACCCATATTTTGGTCCAAATAGGCCAAAGGTATATCGAAAGTCAATCTCATCTGTAGATGATACATAAGTCTTCTATAAAATATGGGGTAAATCTTAAGCTTTTAAAGAACATTCTGACAGAATACCGTATTTCCTCTAACAACCACTTAAAAATTTAGAATTTTCTGGCAAGAGAGGGGCTATTTAAAATCAGCTCTCCGGGGCTTAAACAAAAAGATTATTTTTTCTCACTAGTTATATAAAGTCTAGATATATTAAATACACTTTTGATAAAAGAAAAGTCTCCTTCTGATTTTTATGCAAAAAGTATAGGTTACAACTGCGCAAATGCAAACCTCTGCCACCGGTAAATTTTTTACCCCAAGATAAAGCGTGGAATAAAATACAGACAGCAACGTGATTGGTTGATATAAATTAATATTTAAATAGATGAATGAATAAACTTATGTTAAATATTGACAATGAAATTCTGGTGCCAATCATGTGTCTACAGGGCGCTCGCATCTTTGAAAATTTGGGTATTGAAAATAAAATCGAAAAATCACCCCCCTTTTTTCAACCTAAAATTAAGTTCATTAACGCCGCATAGACATAGGATTTTTATTGGCTAAAAATAAACGTTTGGATGTTAACTGAAAAATTTTGACCCATAGAAAGTGATAATCGGTCAATAACTATTTTTAAAAAAATTGAATACAAGGGTACCCCCTATGGAAAAATGCATTGTTAGCATTTGCGCAGTTGTATCCTATAGAAACTGCCTCTTTTTACGTTGCATTGGTTGTTATAAAGCTTTATTTGAATGGAACGTAAAATATCGACGTGTAAATACAAATTATGACATTTGGTCTATATTTAGATCGCAAAAACCGGTCTATAGTCTGTTTCTTAATTCTGTTATAGGAAAAAGGAGAATATAGACGTAGGGACTCATAAAAAAATTATTCTGTTGTTATTATCGATCAAAGATTGGTTCTTTGCATTTTTTTATTTTGCTTAGATGCATAGGTAATTGTTGAACGCCAGTAAGTACACAATAATGATTCCAACCAGGACATTTTTTTTAAAAAGCCCCAAGCGAAAATTGTGTCCATTAGTCCACAATGGGGGTGCATTAAAATTGTTAATTTGAAAAACCTTAAGAAATAATTTTCTGTTTTAAACTATAATAAAATATATGTATAGATGCAGATGTAACACATTGCACACAAAAACACAAACTTTTTGTGCTACAAGAAGGTTATAGTCTGTTTCAAATTGCCGCATTTTTTCTATTTTCCAAAAAATTACCATACCTTTATATTTAGACCCATATTTTGGTCCAAATAGGCCAAAGGTATATCGAAAGTCAATCTCATCTGTAGATGATACATAAGTCTTCTATAAAATATGGGGTAAATCTTAAGCTTTTAAAGAACATTCTGACAGAATACCGTATTTCCTCTAACAACCACTTAAAAATTTAGAATTTTCTGGCAAGAGAGGGGCTATTTAAAATCAGCTCTCCGGGGCTTAAACAAAAAGATTATTTTTTCTCACTAGTTATATAAAGTCTAGATATATTAAATACACTTTTGATAAAAGAAAAGTCTCCTTCTGATTTTTATGCAAAAAGTATAGGTTACAACTGCGCAAATGCAAACCTCTGCCACCGGTAAATTTTTTACCCCAAGATAAAGCGTGGAATAAAATACAGACAGCAACGTGATTGGTTGATATAAATTAATATTTAAATAGATGAATGAATAAACTTATGTTAAATATTGACAATGAAATTCTGGTGCCAATCATGTGTCTACAGGGCGCTCGCATCTTTGAAAATTTGGGTATTGAAAATAAAATCGAAAAATCACCCCCCTTTTTTCAACCTAAAATTAAGTTCATTAACGCCGCATAGACATAGGATTTTTATTGGCTAAAAATAAACGTTTGGATGTTAACTGAAAAATTTTGACCCATAGAAAGTGATAATCGGTCAATAACTATTTTTAAAAAAATTGAATACAAGGGTACCCCCTATGGAAAAATGCATTGTTAGCATTTGCGCAGTTGTATCCTATAGAAACTGCCTCTTTTTACGTTGCATTGGTTGTTATAAAGCTTTATTTGAATGGAACGTAAAATATCGACGTGTAAATACAAATTATGACATTTGGTCTATATTTAGATCGCAAAAACCGGTCTATAGTCTGTTTCTTAATTCTGTTATAGGAAAAAGGAGAATATAGACGTAGGGACTCATAAAAAAATTATTCTGTTGTTATTATCGATCAAAGATTGGTTCTTTGCATTTTTTTATTTTGCTTAGATGCATAGGTAATTGTTGAACGCCAGTAAGTACACAATAATGATTCCAACCAGGACATTTTTTTTAAAAAGCCCCAAGCGAAAATTGTGTCCATTAGTCCACAATGGGGGTGCATTAAAATTGTTAATTTGAAAAACCTTAAGAAATAATTTTCTGTTTTAAACTATAATAAAATATATGTATAGATGCAGATGTAACACATTGCACACAAAAACACAAACTTTTTGTGCTACAAGAAGGTTATAGTCTGTTTCAAATTGCCGCATTTTTTCTATTTTCCAAAAAATTACCATACCTTTATATTTAGACCCATATTTTGGTCCAAATAGGCCAAAGGTATATCGAAAGTCAATCTCATCTGTAGATAATACATAAGTCTTCTATAAAATATGGGGTAAATCTTAAGCTTTTAAAGAACATTCTGACAGAATACCGTATTTCCTCTAACAACCACTTAAAAATTTAGAATTTTCTGGCAAGAGAGGGGCTATTTAAAATCAGCTCTCCGGGGCTTAAACAAAAAGATTATTTTTTCTCACTAGTTATATAAAGTCTAGATATATTAAATACACTTTTGATAAAAGAAAAGTCTCCTTCTGATTTTTATGCAAAAAGTATAGGTTACAACTGCGCAAATGCAAACCTCTGCCACCGGTAAATTTTTTACCCCAAGATAAAGCGTGGAATAAAATACAGACAGCAACGTGATTGGTTGATATAAATTAATATTTAAATAGATGAATGAATAAACTTATGTTAAATATTGACAATGAAATTCTGGTGCCAATCATGTGTCTACAGGGCGCTCGCATCTTTGAAAATTTGGGTATTGAAAATAAAATCGAAAAATCACCCCCCTTTTTTCAACCTAAAATTAAGTTCATTAACGCCGCATAGACATAGGATTTTTATTGGCTAAAAATAAACGTTTGGATGTTAACTGAAAAATTTTGACCCATAGAAAGTGATAATCGGTCAATAACTATTTTTAAAAAAATTGAATACAAGGGTACCCCCTATGGAAAAATGCATTGTTAGCATTTGCGCAGTTGTATCCTATAGAAACTGCCTCTTTTTACGTTGCATTGGTTGTTATAAAGCTTTATTTGAATGGAACGTAAAATATCGACGTGTAAATACAAATTATGACATTTGGTCTATATTTAGATCGCAAAAACCGGTCTATAGTCTGTTTCTTAATTCTGTTATAGGAAAAAGGAGAATATAGACGTAGGGACTCATAAAAAAATTATTCTGTTGTTATTATCGATCAAAGATTGGTTCTTTGCATTTTTTTATTTTGCTTAGATGCATAGGTAATTGTTGAACGCCAGTAAGTACACAATAATGATTCCAACCAGGACATTTTTTTTAAAAAGCCCCAAGCGAAAATTGTGTCCATTAGTCCACAATGGGGGTGCATTAAAATTGTTAATTTGAAAAACCTTAAGAAATAATTTTCTGTTTTAAACTATAATAAAATATATGTATAGATGCAGATGTAACACATTGCACACAAAAACACAAACTTTTTGTGCTACAAGAAGGTTATAGTCTGTTTCAAATTGCCGCATTTTTTCTATTTTCCAAAAAATTACCATACCTTTATATTTAGACCCATATTTTGGTCCAAATAGGCCAAAGGTATATCGAAAGTCAATCTCATCTGTAGATAATACATAAGTCTTCTATAAAATATGGGGTAAATCTTAAGCTTTTAAAGAACATTCTGACAGAATACCGTATTTCCTCTAACAACCACTTAAAAATTTAGAATTTTCTGGCAAGAGAGGGGCTATTTAAAATCAGCTCTCCGGGGCTTAAACAAAAAGATTATTTTTTCTCACTAGTTATATAAAGTCTAGATATATTAAATACACTTTTGATAAAAGAAAAGTCTCCTTCTGATTTTTATGCAAAAAGTATAGGTTACAACTGCGCAAATGCAAACCTCTGCCACCGGTAAATTTTTTACCCCAAGATAAAGCGTGGAATAAAATACAGACAGCAACGTGATTGGTTGATATAAATTAATATTTAAATAGATGAATGAATAAACTTATGTTAAATATTGACAATGAAATTCTGGTGCCAATCATGTGTCTACAGGGCGCTCGCATCTTTGAAAATTTGGGTATTGAAAATAAAATCGAAAAATCACCCCCCTTTTTTCAACCTAAAATTAAGTTCATTAACGCCGCATAGACATAGGATTTTTATTGGCTAAAAATAAACGTTTGGATGTTAACTGAAAAATTTTGACCCATAGAAAGTGATAATCGGTCAATAACTATTTTTAAAAAAATTGAATACAAGGGTACCCCCTATGGAAAAATGCATTGTTAGCATTTGCGCAGTTGTATCCTATAGAAACTGCCTCTTTTTACGTTGCATTGGTTGTTATAAAGCTTTATTTGAATGGAACGTAAAATATCGACGTGTAAATACAAATTATGACATTTGGTCTATATTTAGATCGCAAAAACCGGTCTATAGTCTGTTTCTTAATTCTGTTATAGGAAAAAGGAGAATATAGACGTAGGGACTCATAAAAAAATTATTCTGTTGTTATTATCGATCAAAGATTGGTTCTTTGCATTTTTTTATTTTGCTTAGATGCATAGGTAATTGTTGAACGCCAGTAAGTACACAATAATGATTCCAACCAGGACATTTTTTTTAAAAAGCCCCAAGCGAAAATTGTGTCCATTAGTCCACAATGGGGGTGCATTAAAATTGTTAATTTGAAAAACCTTAAGAAATAATTTTCTGTTTTAAACTATAATAAAATATATGTATAGATGCAGATGTAACACATTGCACACAAAAACACAAACTTTTTGTGCTACAAGAAGGTTATAGTCTGTTTCAAATTGCCGCATTTTTTCTATTTTCCAAAAAATTACCATACCTTTATATTTAGACCCATATTTTGGTCCAAATAGGCCAAAGGTATATCGAAAGTCAATCTCATCTGTAGATAATACATAAGTCTTCTATAAAATATGGGGTAAATCTTAAGCTTTTAAAGAACATTCTGACAGAATACCGTATTTCCTCTAACAACCACTTAAAAATTTAGAATTTTCTGGCAAGAGAGGGGCTATTTAAAATCAGCTCTCCGGGGCTTAAACAAAAAGATTATTTTTTCTCACTAGTTATATAAAGTCTAGATATATTAAATACACTTTTGATAAAAGAAAAGTCTCCTTCTGATTTTTATGCAAAAAGTATAGGTTACAACTGCGCAAATGCAAACCTCTGCCACCGGTAAATTTTTTACCCCAAGATAAAGCGTGGAATAAAATACAGACAGCAACGTGATTGGTTGATATAAATTAATATTTAAATAGATGAATGAATAAACTTATGTTAAATATTGACAATGAAATTCTGGTGCCAATCATGTGTCTACAGGGCGCTCGCATCTTTGAAAATTTGGGTATTGAAAATAAAATCGAAAAATCACCCCCCTTTTTTCAACCTAAAATTAAGTTCATTAACGCCGCATAGACATAGGATTTTTATTGGCTAAAAATAAACGTTTGGATGTTAACTGAAAAATTTTGACCCATAGAAAGTGATAATCGGTCAATAACTATTTTTAAAAAAATTGAATACAAGGGTACCCCCTATGGAAAAATGCATTGTTAGCATTTGCGCAGTTGTATCCTATAGAAACTGCCTCTTTTTACGTTGCATTGGTTGTTATAAAGCTTTATTTGAATGGAACGTAAAATATCGACGTGTAAATACAAATTATGACATTTGGTCTATATTTAGATCGCAAAAACCGGTCTATAGTCTGTTTCTTAATTCTGTTATAGGAAAAAGGAGAATATAGACGTAGGGACTCATAAAAAAATTATTCTGTTGTTATTATCGATCAAAGATTGGTTCTTTGCATTTTTTTATTTTGCTTAGATGCATAGGTAATTGTTGAACGCCAGTAAGTACACAATAATGATTCCAACCAGGACATTTTTTTTAAAAAGCCCCAAGCGAAAATTGTGTCCATTAGTCCACAATGGGGGTGCATTAAAATTGTTAATTTGAAAAACCTTAAGAAATAATTTTCTGTTTTAAACTATAATAAAATATATGTATAGATGCAGATGTAACACATTGCACACAAAAACACAAACTTTTTGTGCTACAAGAAGGTTATAGTCTGTTTCAAATTGCCGCATTTTTTCTATTTTCCAAAAAATTACCATACCTTTATATTTAGACCCATATTTTGGTCCAAATAGGCCAAAGGTATATCGAAAGTCAATCTCATCTGTAGATGATACATAAGTCTTCTATAAAATATGGGGTAAATCTTAAGCTTTTAAAGAACATTCTGACAGAATACCGTATTTCCTCTAACAACCACTTAAAAATTTAGAATTTTCTGGCAAGAGAGGGGCTATTTAAAATCAGCTCTCCGGGGCTTAAACAAAAAGATTATTTTTTCTCACTAGTTATATAAAGTCTAGATATATTAAATACACTTTTGATAAAAGAAAAGTCTCCTTCTGATTTTTATGCAAAAAGTATAGGTTACAACTGCGCAAATGCAAACCTCTGCCACCGGTAAATTTTTTACCCCAAGATAAAGCGTGGAATAAAATACAGACAGCAACGTGATTGGTTGATATAAATTAATATTTAAATAGATGAATGAATAAACTTATGTTAAATATTGACAATGAAATTCTGGTGCCAATCATGTGTCTACAGGGCGCTCGCATCTTTGAAAATTTGGGTATTGAAAATAAAATCGAAAAATCACCCCCCTTTTTTCAACCTAAAATTAAGTTCATTAACGCCGCATAGACATAGGATTTTTATTGGCTAAAAATAAACGTTTGGATGTTAACTGAAAAATTTTGACCCATAGAAAGTGATAATCGGTCAATAACTATTTTTAAAAAAATTGAATACAAGGGTACCCCCTATGGAAAAATGCATTGTTAGCATTTGCGCAGTTGTATCCTATAGAAACTGCCTCTTTTTACGTTGCATTGGTTGTTATAAAGCTTTATTTGAATGGAACGTAAAATATCGACGTGTAAATACAAATTATGACATTTGGTCTATATTTAGATCGCAAAAACCGGTCTATAGTCTGTTTCTTAATTCTGTTATAGGAAAAAGGAGAATATAGACGTAGGGACTCATAAAAAAATTATTCTGTTGTTATTATCGATCAAAGATTGGTTCTTTGCATTTTTTTATTTTGCTTAGATGCATAGGTAATTGTTGAACGCCAGTAAGTACACAATAATGATTCCAACCAGGACATTTTTTTTAAAAAGCCCCAAGCGAAAATTGTGTCCATTAGTCCACAATGGGGGTGCATTAAAATTGTTAATTTGAAAAACCTTAAGAAATAATTTTCTGTTTTAAACTATAATAAAATATATGTATAGATGCAGATGTAACACATTGCACACAAAAACACAAACTTTTTGTGCTACAAGAAGGTTATAGTCTGTTTCAAATTGCCGCATTTTTTCTATTTTCCAAAAAATTACCATACCTTTATATTTAGACCCATATTTTGGTCCAAATAGGCCAAAGGTATATCGAAAGTCAATCTCATCTGTAGATAATACATAAGTCTTCTATAAAATATGGGGTAAATCTTAAGCTTTTAAAGAACATTCTGACAGAATACCGTATTTCCTCTAACAACCACTTAAAAATTTAGAATTTTCTGGCAAGAGAGGGGCTATTTAAAATCAGCTCTCCGGGGCTTAAACAAAAAGATTATTTTTTCTCACTAGTTATATAAAGTCTAGATATATTAAATACACTTTTGATAAAAGAAAAGTCTCCTTCTGATTTTTATGCAAAAAGTATAGGTTACAACTGCGCAAATGCAAACCTCTGCCACCGGTAAATTTTTTACCCCAAGATAAAGCGTGGAATAAAATACAGACAGCAACGTGATTGGTTGATATAAATTAATATTTAAATAGATGAATGAATAAACTTATGTTAAATATTGACAATGAAATTCTGGTGCCAATCATGTGTCTACAGGGCGCTCGCATCTTTGAAAATTTGGGTATTGAAAATAAAATCGAAAAATCACCCCCCTTTTTTCAACCTAAAATTAAGTTCATTAACGCCGCATAGACATAGGATTTTTATTGGCTAAAAATAAACGTTTGGATGTTAACTGAAAAATTTTGACCCATAGAAAGTGATAATCGGTCAATAACTATTTTTAAAAAAATTGAATACAAGGGTACCCCCTATGGAAAAATGCATTGTTAGCATTTGCGCAGTTGTATCCTATAGAAACTGCCTCTTTTTACGTTGCATTGGTTGTTATAAAGCTTTATTTGAATGGAACGTAAAATATCGACGTGTAAATACAAATTATGACATTTGGTCTATATTTAGATCGCAAAAACCGGTCTATAGTCTGTTTCTTAATTCTGTTATAGGAAAAAGGAGAATATAGACGTAGGGACTCATAAAAAAATTATTCTGTTGTTATTATCGATCAAAGATTGGTTCTTTGCATTTTTTTATTTTGCTTAGATGCATAGGTAATTGTTGAACGCCAGTAAGTACACAATAATGATTCCAACCAGGACATTTTTTTTAAAAAGCCCCAAGCGAAAATTGTGTCCATTAGTCCACAATGGGGGTGCATTAAAATTGTTAATTTGAAAAACCTTAAGAAATAATTTTCTGTTTTAAACTATAATAAAATATATGTATAGATGCAGATGTAACACATTGCACACAAAAACACAAACTTTTTGTGCTACAAGAAGGTTATAGTCTGTTTCAAATTGCCGCATTTTTTCTATTTTCCAAAAAATTACCATACCTTTATATTTAGACCCATATTTTGGTCCAAATAGGCCAAAGGTATATCGAAAGTCAATCTCATCTGTAGATAATACATAAGTCTTCTATAAAATATGGGGTAAATCTTAAGCTTTTAAAGAACATTCTGACAGAATACCGTATTTCCTCTAACAACCACTTAAAAATTTAGAATTTTCTGGCAAGAGAGGGGCTATTTAAAATCAGCTCTCCGGGGCTTAAACAAAAAGATTATTTTTTCTCACTAGTTATATAAAGTCTAGATATATTAAATACACTTTTGATAAAAGAAAAGTCTCCTTCTGATTTTTATGCAAAAAGTATAGGTTACAACTGCGCAAATGCAAACCTCTGCCACCGGTAAATTTTTTACCCCAAGATAAAGCGTGGAATAAAATACAGACAGCAACGTGATTGGTTGATATAAATTAATATTTAAATAGATGAATGAATAAACTTATGTTAAATATTGACAATGAAATTCTGGTGCCAATCATGTGTCTACAGGGCGCTCGCATCTTTGAAAATTTGGGTATTGAAAATAAAATCGAAAAATCACCCCCCTTTTTTCAACCTAAAATTAAGTTCATTAACGCCGCATAGACATAGGATTTTTATTGGCTAAAAATAAACGTTTGGATGTTAACTGAAAAATTTTGACCCATAGAAAGTGATAATCGGTCAATAACTATTTTTAAAAAAATTGAATACAAGGGTACCCCCTATGGAAAAATGCATTGTTAGCATTTGCGCAGTTGTATCCTATAGAAACTGCCTCTTTTTACGTTGCATTGGTTGTTATAAAGCTTTATTTGAATGGAACGTAAAATATCGACGTGTAAATACAAATTATGACATTTGGTCTATATTTAGATCGCAAAAACCGGTCTATAGTCTGTTTCTTAATTCTGTTATAGGAAAAAGGAGAATATAGACGTAGGGACTCATAAAAAAATTATTCTGTTGTTATTATCGATCAAAGATTGGTTCTTTGCATTTTTTTATTTTGCTTAGATGCATAGGTAATTGTTGAACGCCAGTAAGTACACAATAATGATTCCAACCAGGACATTTTTTTTAAAAAGCCCCAAGCGAAAATTGTGTCCATTAGTCCACAATGGGGGTGCATTAAAATTGTTAATTTGAAAAACCTTAAGAAATAATTTTCTGTTTTAAACTATAATAAAATATATGTATAGATGCAGATGTAACACATTGCACACAAAAACACAAACTTTTTGTGCTACAAGAAGGTTATAGTCTGTTTCAAATTGCCGCATTTTTTCTATTTTCCAAAAAATTACCATACCTTTATATTTAGACCCATATTTTGGTCCAAATAGGCCAAAGGTATATCGAAAGTCAATCTCATCTGTAGATAATACATAAGTCTTCTATAAAATATGGGGTAAATCTTAAGCTTTTAAAGAACATTCTGACAGAATACCGTATTTCCTCTAACAACCACTTAAAAATTTAGAATTTTCTGGCAAGAGAGGGGCTATTTAAAATCAGCTCTCCGGGGCTTAAACAAAAAGATTATTTTTTCTCACTAGTTATATAAAGTCTAGATATATTAAATACACTTTTGATAAAAGAAAAGTCTCCTTCTGATTTTTATGCAAAAAGTATAGGTTACAACTGCGCAAATGCAAACCTCTGCCACCGGTAAATTTTTTACCCCAAGATAAAGCGTGGAATAAAATACAGACAGCAACGTGATTGGTTGATATAAATTAATATTTAAATAGATGAATGAATAAACTTATGTTAAATATTGACAATGAAATTCTGGTGCCAATCATGTGTCTACAGGGCGCTCGCATCTTTGAAAATTTGGGTATTGAAAATAAAATCGAAAAATCACCCCCCTTTTTTCAACCTAAAATTAAGTTCATTAACGCCGCATAGACATAGGATTTTTATTGGCTAAAAATAAACGTTTGGATGTTAACTGAAAAATTTTGACCCATAGAAAGTGATAATCGGTCAATAACTATTTTTAAAAAAATTGAATACAAGGGTACCCCCTATGGAAAAATGCATTGTTAGCATTTGCGCAGTTGTATCCTATAGAAACTGCCTCTTTTTACGTTGCATTGGTTGTTATAAAGCTTTATTTGAATGGAACGTAAAATATCGACGTGTAAATACAAATTATGACATTTGGTCTATATTTAGATCGCAAAAACCGGTCTATAGTCTGTTTCTTAATTCTGTTATAGGAAAAAGGAGAATATAGACGTAGGGACTCATAAAAAAATTATTCTGTTGTTATTATCGATCAAAGATTGGTTCTTTGCATTTTTTTATTTTGCTTAGATGCATAGGTAATTGTTGAACGCCAGTAAGTACACAATAATGATTCCAACCAGGACATTTTTTTTAAAAAGCCCCAAGCGAAAATTGTGTCCATTAGTCCACAATGGGGGTGCATTAAAATTGTTAATTTGAAAAACCTTAAGAAATAATTTTCTGTTTTAAACTATAATAAAATATATGTATAGATGCAGATGTAACACATTGCACACAAAAACACAAACTTTTTGTGCTACAAGAAGGTTATAGTCTGTTTCAAATTGCCGCATTTTTTCTATTTTCCAAAAAATTACCATACCTTTATATTTAGACCCATATTTTGGTCCAAATAGGCCAAAGGTATATCGAAAGTCAATCTCATCTGTAGATAATACATAAGTCTTCTATAAAATATGGGGTAAATCTTAAGCTTTTAAAGAACATTCTGACAGAATACCGTATTTCCTCTAACAACCACTTAAAAATTTAGAATTTTCTGGCAAGAGAGGGGCTATTTAAAATCAGCTCTCCGGGGCTTAAACAAAAAGATTATTTTTTCTCACTAGTTATATAAAGTCTAGATATATTAAATACACTTTTGATAAAAGAAAAGTCTCCTTCTGATTTTTATGCAAAAAGTATAGGTTACAACTGCGCAAATGCAAACCTCTGCCACCGGTAAATTTTTTACCCCAAGATAAAGCGTGGAATAAAATACAGACAGCAACGTGATTGGTTGATATAAATTAATATTTAAATAGATGAATGAATAAACTTATGTTAAATATTGACAATGAAATTCTGGTGCCAATCATGTGTCTACAGGGCGCTCGCATCTTTGAAAATTTGGGTATTGAAAATAAAATCGAAAAATCACCCCCCTTTTTTCAACCTAAAATTAAGTTCATTAACGCCGCATAGACATAGGATTTTTATTGGCTAAAAATAAACGTTTGGATGTTAACTGAAAAATTTTGACCCATAGAAAGTGATAATCGGTCAATAACTATTTTTAAAAAAATTGAATACAAGGGTACCCCCTATGGAAAAATGCATTGTTAGCATTTGCGCAGTTGTATCCTATAGAAACTGCCTCTTTTTACGTTGCATTGGTTGTTATAAAGCTTTATTTGAATGGAACGTAAAATATCGACGTGTAAATACAAATTATGACATTTGGTCTATATTTAGATCGCAAAAACCGGTCTATAGTCTGTTTCTTAATTCTGTTATAGGAAAAAGGAGAATATAGACGTAGGGACTCATAAAAAAATTATTCTGTTGTTATTATCGATCAAAGATTGGTTCTTTGCATTTTTTTATTTTGCTTAGATGCATAGGTAATTGTTGAACGCCAGTAAGTACACAATAATGATTCCAACCAGGACATTTTTTTTAAAAAGCCCCAAGCGAAAATTGTGTCCATTAGTCCACAATGGGGGTGCATTAAAATTGTTAATTTGAAAAACCTTAAGAAATAATTTTCTGTTTTAAACTATAATAAAATATATGTATAGATGCAGATGTAACACATTGCACACAAAAACACAAACTTTTTGTGCTACAAGAAGGTTATAGTCTGTTTCAAATTGCCGCATTTTTTCTATTTTCCAAAAAATTACCATACCTTTATATTTAGACCCATATTTTGGTCCAAATAGGCCAAAGGTATATCGAAAGTCAATCTCATCTGTAGATAATACATAAGTCTTCTATAAAATATGGGGTAAATCTTAAGCTTTTAAAGAACATTCTGACAGAATACCGTATTTCCTCTAACAACCACTTAAAAATTTAGAATTTTCTGGCAAGAGAGGGGCTATTTAAAATCAGCTCTCCGGGGCTTAAACAAAAAGATTATTTTTTCTCACTAGTTATATAAAGTCTAGATATATTAAATACACTTTTGATAAAAGAAAAGTCTCCTTCTGATTTTTATGCAAAAAGTATAGGTTACAACTGCGCAAATGCAAACCTCTGCCACCGGTAAATTTTTTACCCCAAGATAAAGCGTGGAATAAAATACAGACAGCAACGTGATTGGTTGATATAAATTAATATTTAAATAGATGAATGAATAAACTTATGTTAAATATTGACAATGAAATTCTGGTGCCAATCATGTGTCTACAGGGCGCTCGCATCTTTGAAAATTTGGGTATTGAAAATAAAATCGAAAAATCACCCCCCTTTTTTCAACCTAAAATTAAGTTCATTAACGCCGCATAGACATAGGATTTTTATTGGCTAAAAATAAACGTTTGGATGTTAACTGAAAAATTTTGACCCATAGAAAGTGATAATCGGTCAATAACTATTTTTAAAAAAATTGAATACAAGGGTACCCCCTATGGAAAAATGCATTGTTAGCATTTGCGCAGTTGTATCCTATAGAAACTGCCTCTTTTTACGTTGCATTGGTTGTTATAAAGCTTTATTTGAATGGAACGTAAAATATCGACGTGTAAATACAAATTATGACATTTGGTCTATATTTAGATCGCAAAAACCGGTCTATAGTCTGTTTCTTAATTCTGTTATAGGAAAAAGGAGAATATAGACGTAGGGACTCATAAAAAAATTATTCTGTTGTTATTATCGATCAAAGATTGGTTCTTTGCATTTTTTTATTTTGCTTAGATGCATAGGTAATTGTTGAACGCCAGTAAGTACACAATAATGATTCCAACCAGGACATTTTTTTTAAAAAGCCCCAAGCGAAAATTGTGTCCATTAGTCCACAATGGGGGTGCATTAAAATTGTTAATTTGAAAAACCTTAAGAAATAATTTTCTGTTTTAAACTATAATAAAATATATGTATAGATGCAGATGTAACACATTGCACACAAAAACACAAACTTTTTGTGCTACAAGAAGGTTATAGTCTGTTTCAAATTGCCGCATTTTTTCTATTTTCCAAAAAATTACCATACCTTTATATTTAGACCCATATTTTGGTCCAAATAGGCCAAAGGTATATCGAAAGTCAATCTCATCTGTAGATAATACATAAGTCTTCTATAAAATATGGGGTAAATCTTAAGCTTTTAAAGAACATTCTGACAGAATACCGTATTTCCTCTAACAACCACTTAAAAATTTAGAATTTTCTGGCAAGAGAGGGGCTATTTAAAATCAGCTCTCCGGGGCTTAAACAAAAAGATTATTTTTTCTCACTAGTTATATAAAGTCTAGATATATTAAATACACTTTTGATAAAAGAAAAGTCTCCTTCTGATTTTTATGCAAAAAGTATAGGTTACAACTGCGCAAATGCAAACCTCTGCCACCGGTAAATTTTTTACCCCAAGATAAAGCGTGGAATAAAATACAGACAGCAACGTGATTGGTTGATATAAATTAATATTTAAATAGATGAATGAATAAACTTATGTTAAATATTGACAATGAAATTCTGGTGCCAATCATGTGTCTACAGGGCGCTCGCATCTTTGAAAATTTGGGTATTGAAAATAAAATCGAAAAATCACCCCCCTTTTTTCAACCTAAAATTAAGTTCATTAACGCCGCATAGACATAGGATTTTTATTGGCTAAAAATAAACGTTTGGATGTTAACTGAAAAATTTTGACCCATAGAAAGTGATAATCGGTCAATAACTATTTTTAAAAAAATTGAATACAAGGGTACCCCCTATGGAAAAATGCATTGTTAGCATTTGCGCAGTTGTATCCTATAGAAACTGCCTCTTTTTACGTTGCATTGGTTGTTATAAAGCTTTATTTGAATGGAACGTAAAATATCGACGTGTAAATACAAATTATGACATTTGGTCTATATTTAGATCGCAAAAACCGGTCTATAGTCTGTTTCTTAATTCTGTTATAGGAAAAAGGAGAATATAGACGTAGGGACTCATAAAAAAATTATTCTGTTGTTATTATCGATCAAAGATTGGTTCTTTGCATTTTTTTATTTTGCTTAGATGCATAGGTAATTGTTGAACGCCAGTAAGTACACAATAATGATTCCAACCAGGACATTTTTTTTAAAAAGCCCCAAGCGAAAATTGTGTCCATTAGTCCACAATGGGGGTGCATTAAAATTGTTAATTTGAAAAACCTTAAGAAATAATTTTCTGTTTTAAACTATAATAAAATATATGTATAGATGCAGATGTAACACATTGCACACAAAAACACAAACTTTTTGTGCTACAAGAAGGTTATAGTCTGTTTCAAATTGCCGCATTTTTTCTATTTTCCAAAAAATTACCATACCTTTATATTTAGACCCATATTTTGGTCCAAATAGGCCAAAGGTATATCGAAAGTCAATCTCATCTGTAGATAATACATAAGTCTTCTATAAAATATGGGGTAAATCTTAAGCTTTTAAAGAACATTCTGACAGAATACCGTATTTCCTCTAACAACCACTTAAAAATTTAGAATTTTCTGGCAAGAGAGGGGCTATTTAAAATCAGCTCTCCGGGGCTTAAACAAAAAGATTATTTTTTCTCACTAGTTATATAAAGTCTAGATATATTAAATACACTTTTGATAAAAGAAAAGTCTCCTTCTGATTTTTATGCAAAAAGTATAGGTTACAACTGCGCAAATGCAAACCTCTGCCACCGGTAAATTTTTTACCCCAAGATAAAGCGTGGAATAAAATACAGACAGCAACGTGATTGGTTGATATAAATTAATATTTAAATAGATGAATGAATAAACTTATGTTAAATATTGACAATGAAATTCTGGTGCCAATCATGTGTCTACAGGGCGCTCGCATCTTTGAAAATTTGGGTATTGAAAATAAAATCGAAAAATCACCCCCCTTTTTTCAACCTAAAATTAAGTTCATTAACGCCGCATAGACATAGGATTTTTATTGGCTAAAAATAAACGTTTGGATGTTAACTGAAAAATTTTGACCCATAGAAAGTGATAATCGGTCAATAACTATTTTTAAAAAAATTGAATACAAGGGTACCCCCTATGGAAAAATGCATTGTTAGCATTTGCGCAGTTGTATCCTATAGAAACTGCCTCTTTTTACGTTGCATTGGTTGTTATAAAGCTTTATTTGAATGGAACGTAAAATATCGACGTGTAAATACAAATTATGACATTTGGTCTATATTTAGATCGCAAAAACCGGTCTATAGTCTGTTTCTTAATTCTGTTATAGGAAAAAGGAGAATATAGACGTAGGGACTCATAAAAAAATTATTCTGTTGTTATTATCGATCAAAGATTGGTTCTTTGCATTTTTTTATTTTGCTTAGATGCATAGGTAATTGTTGAACGCCAGTAAGTACACAATAATGATTCCAACCAGGACATTTTTTTTAAAAAGCCCCAAGCGAAAATTGTGTCCATTAGTCCACAATGGGGGTGCATTAAAATTGTTAATTTGAAAAACCTTAAGAAATAATTTTCTGTTTTAAACTATAATAAAATATATGTATAGATGCAGATGTAACACATTGCACACAAAAACACAAACTTTTTGTGCTACAAGAAGGTTATAGTCTGTTTCAAATTGCCGCATTTTTTCTATTTTCCAAAAAATTACCATACCTTTATATTTAGACCCATATTTTGGTCCAAATAGGCCAAAGGTATATCGAAAGTCAATCTCATCTGTAGATAATACATAAGTCTTCTATAAAATATGGGGTAAATCTTAAGCTTTTAAAGAACATTCTGACAGAATACCGTATTTCCTCTAACAACCACTTAAAAATTTAGAATTTTCTGGCAAGAGAGGGGCTATTTAAAATCAGCTCTCCGGGGCTTAAACAAAAAGATTATTTTTTCTCACTAGTTATATAAAGTCTAGATATATTAAATACACTTTTGATAAAAGAAAAGTCTCCTTCTGATTTTTATGCAAAAAGTATAGGTTACAACTGCGCAAATGCAAACCTCTGCCACCGGTAAATTTTTTACCCCAAGATAAAGCGTGGAATAAAATACAGACAGCAACGTGATTGGTTGATATAAATTAATATTTAAATAGATGAATGAATAAACTTATGTTAAATATTGACAATGAAATTCTGGTGCCAATCATGTGTCTACAGGGCGCTCGCATCTTTGAAAATTTGGGTATTGAAAATAAAATCGAAAAATCACCCCCCTTTTTTCAACCTAAAATTAAGTTCATTAACGCCGCATAGACATAGGATTTTTATTGGCTAAAAATAAACGTTTGGATGTTAACTGAAAAATTTTGACCCATAGAAAGTGATAATCGGTCAATAACTATTTTTAAAAAAATTGAATACAAGGGTACCCCCTATGGAAAAATGCATTGTTAGCATTTGCGCAGTTGTATCCTATAGAAACTGCCTCTTTTTACGTTGCATTGGTTGTTATAAAGCTTTATTTGAATGGAACGTAAAATATCGACGTGTAAATACAAATTATGACATTTGGTCTATATTTAGATCGCAAAAACCGGTCTATAGTCTGTTTCTTAATTCTGTTATAGGAAAAAGGAGAATATAGACGTAGGGACTCATAAAAAAATTATTCTGTTGTTATTATCGATCAAAGATTGGTTCTTTGCATTTTTTTATTTTGCTTAGATGCATAGGTAATTGTTGAACGCCAGTAAGTACACAATAATGATTCCAACCAGGACATTTTTTTTAAAAAGCCCCAAGCGAAAATTGTGTCCATTAGTCCACAATGGGGGTGCATTAAAATTGTTAATTTGAAAAACCTTAAGAAATAATTTTCTGTTTTAAACTATAATAAAATATATGTATAGATGCAGATGTAACACATTGCACACAAAAACACAAACTTTTTGTGCTACAAGAAGGTTATAGTCTGTTTCAAATTGCCGCATTTTTTCTATTTTCCAAAAAATTACCATACCTTTATATTTAGACCCATATTTTGGTCCAAATAGGCCAAAGGTATATCGAAAGTCAATCTCATCTGTAGATAATACATAAGTCTTCTATAAAATATGGGGTAAATCTTAAGCTTTTAAAGAACATTCTGACAGAATACCGTATTTCCTCTAACAACCACTTAAAAATTTAGAATTTTCTGGCAAGAGAGGGGCTATTTAAAATCAGCTCTCCGGGGCTTAAACAAAAAGATTATTTTTTCTCACTAGTTATATAAAGTCTAGATATATTAAATACACTTTTGATAAAAGAAAAGTCTCCTTCTGATTTTTATGCAAAAAGTATAGGTTACAACTGCGCAAATGCAAACCTCTGCCACCGGTAAATTTTTTACCCCAAGATAAAGCGTGGAATAAAATACAGACAGCAACGTGATTGGTTGATATAAATTAATATTTAAATAGATGAATGAATAAACTTATGTTAAATATTGACAATGAAATTCTGGTGCCAATCATGTGTCTACAGGGCGCTCGCATCTTTGAAAATTTGGGTATTGAAAATAAAATCGAAAAATCACCCCCCTTTTTTCAACCTAAAATTAAGTTCATTAACGCCGCATAGACATAGGATTTTTATTGGCTAAAAATAAACGTTTGGATGTTAACTGAAAAATTTTGACCCATAGAAAGTGATAATCGGTCAATAACTATTTTTAAAAAAATTGAATACAAGGGTACCCCCTATGGAAAAATGCATTGTTAGCATTTGCGCAGTTGTATCCTATAGAAACTGCCTCTTTTTACGTTGCATTGGTTGTTATAAAGCTTTATTTGAATGGAACGTAAAATATCGACGTGTAAATACAAATTATGACATTTGGTCTATATTTAGATCGCAAAAACCGGTCTATAGTCTGTTTCTTAATTCTGTTATAGGAAAAAGGAGAATATAGACGTAGGGACTCATAAAAAAATTATTCTGTTGTTATTATCGATCAAAGATTGGTTCTTTGCATTTTTTTATTTTGCTTAGATGCATAGGTAATTGTTGAACGCCAGTAAGTACACAATAATGATTCCAACCAGGACATTTTTTTTAAAAAGCCCCAAGCGAAAATTGTGTCCATTAGTCCACAATGGGGGTGCATTAAAATTGTTAATTTGAAAAACCTTAAGAAATAATTTTCTGTTTTAAACTATAATAAAATATATGTATAGATGCAGATGTAACACATTGCACACAAAAACACAAACTTTTTGTGCTACAAGAAGGTTATAGTCTGTTTCAAATTGCCGCATTTTTTCTATTTTCCAAAAAATTACCATACCTTTATATTTAGACCCATATTTTGGTCCAAATAGGCCAAAGGTATATCGAAAGTCAATCTCATCTGTAGATAATACATAAGTCTTCTATAAAATATGGGGTAAATCTTAAGCTTTTAAAGAACATTCTGACAGAATACCGTATTTCCTCTAACAACCACTTAAAAATTTAGAATTTTCTGGCAAGAGAGGGGCTATTTAAAATCAGCTCTCCGGGGCTTAAACAAAAAGATTATTTTTTCTCACTAGTTATATAAAGTCTAGATATATTAAATACACTTTTGATAAAAGAAAAGTCTCCTTCTGATTTTTATGCAAAAAGTATAGGTTACAACTGCGCAAATGCAAACCTCTGCCACCGGTAAATTTTTTACCCCAAGATAAAGCGTGGAATAAAATACAGACAGCAACGTGATTGGTTGATATAAATTAATATTTAAATAGATGAATGAATAAACTTATGTTAAATATTGACAATGAAATTCTGGTGCCAATCATGTGTCTACAGGGCGCTCGCATCTTTGAAAATTTGGGTATTGAAAATAAAATCGAAAAATCACCCCCCTTTTTTTAACCTAAAATTAAGTTCATTAACGCCGCATAGACATAGGATTTTTATTGGCTAAAAATAAACGTTTGGATGTTAACTGAAAAATTTTGACCCATAGAAAGTGATAATCGGTCAATAACTATTTTTAAAAAAATTGAATACAAGGGTACCCCCTATGGAAAAATGCATTGTTAGCATTTGCGCAGTTGTATCCTATAGAAACTGCCTCTTTTTACGTTGCATTGGTTGTTATAAAGCTTTATTTGAATGGAACGTAAAATATCGACGTGTAAATACAAATTATGACATTTGGTCTATATTTAGATCGCAAAAACCGGTCTATAGTCTGTTTCTTAATTCTGTTATAGGAAAAAGGAGAATATAGACGTAGGGACTCATAAAAAAATTATTCTGTTGTTATTATCGATCAAAGATTGGTTCTTTGCATTTTTTTATTTTGCTTAGATGCATAGGTAATTGTTGAACGCCAGTAAGTACACAATAATGATTCCAACCAGGACATTTTTTTTAAAAAGCCCCAAGCGAAAATTGTGTCCATTAGTCCACAATGGGGGTGCATTAAAATTGTTAATTTGAAAAACCTTAAGAAATAATTTTCTGTTTTAAACTATAATAAAATATATGTATAGATGCAGATGTAACACATTGCACACAAAAACACAAACTTTTTGTGCTACAAGAAGGTTATAGTCTGTTTCAAATTGCCGCATTTTTTCTATTTTCCAAAAAATTACCATACCTTTATATTTAGACCCATATTTTGGTCCAAATAGGCCAAAGGTATATCGAAAGTCAATCTCATCTGTAGATAATACATAAGTCTTCTATAAAATATGGGGTAAATCTTAAGCTTTTAAAGAACATTCTGACAGAATACCGTATTTCCTCTAACAACCACTTAAAAATTTAGAATTTTCTGGCAAGAGAGGGGCTATTTAAAATCAGCTCTCCGGGGCTTAAACAAAAAGATTATTTTTTCTCACTAGTTATATAAAGTCTAGATATATTAAATACACTTTTGATAAAAGAAAAGTCTCCTTCTGATTTTTATGCAAAAAGTATAGGTTACAACTGCGCAAATGCAAACCTCTGCCACCGGTAAATTTTTTACCCCAAGATAAAGCGTGGAATAAAATACAGACAGCAACGTGATTGGTTGATATAAATTAATATTTAAATAGATGAATGAATAAACTTATGTTAAATATTGACAATGAAATTCTGGTGCCAATCATGTGTCTACAGGGCGCTCGCATCTTTGAAAATTTGGGTATTGAAAATAAAATCGAAAAATCACCCCCCTTTTTTCAACCTAAAATTAAGTTCATTAACGCCGCATAGACATAGGATTTTTATTGGCTAAAAATAAACGTTTGGATGTTAACTGAAAAATTTTGACCCATAGAAAGTGATAATCGGTCAATAACTATTTTTAAAAAAATTGAATACAAGGGTACCCCCTATGGAAAAATGCATTGTTAGCATTTGCGCAGTTGTATCCTATAGAAACTGCCTCTTTTTACGTTGCATTGGTTGTTATAAAGCTTTATTTGAATGGAACGTAAAATATCGACGTGTAAATACAAATTATGACATTTGGTCTATATTTAGATCGCAAAAACCGGTCTATAGTCTGTTTCTTAATTCTGTTATAGGAAAAAGGAGAATATAGACGTAGGGACTCATAAAAAAATTATTCTGTTGTTATTATCGATCAAAGATTGGTTCTTTGCATTTTTTTATTTTGCTTAGATGCATAGGTAATTGTTGAACGCCAGTAAGTACACAATAATGATTCCAACCAGGACATTTTTTTTAAAAAGCCCCAAGCGAAAATTGTGTCCATTAGTCCACAATGGGGGTGCATTAAAATTGTTAATTTGAAAAACCTTAAGAAATAATTTTCTGTTTTAAACTATAATAAAATATATGTATAGATGCAGATGTAACACATTGCACACAAAAACACAAACTTTTTGTGCTACAAGAAGGTTATAGTCTGTTTCAAATTGCCGCATTTTTTCTATTTTCCAAAAAATTACCATACCTTTATATTTAGACCCATATTTTGGTCCAAATAGGCCAAAGGTATATCGAAAGTCAATCTCATCTGTAGATAATACATAAGTCTTCTATAAAATATGGGGTAAATCTTAAGCTTTTAAAGAACATTCTGACAGAATACCGTATTTCCTCTAACAACCACTTAAAAATTTAGAATTTTCTGGCAAGAGAGGGGCTATTTAAAATCAGCTCTCCGGGGCTTAAACAAAAAGATTATTTTTTCTCACTAGTTATATAAAGTCTAGATATATTAAATACACTTTTGATAAAAGAAAAGTCTCCTTCTGATTTTTATGCAAAAAGTATAGGTTACAACTGCGCAAATGCAAACCTCTGCCACCGGTAAATTTTTTACCCCAAGATAAAGCGTGGAATAAAATACAGACAGCAACGTGATTGGTTGATATAAATTAATATTTAAATAGATGAATGAATAAACTTATGTTAAATATTGACAATGAAATTCTGGTGCCAATCATGTGTCTACAGGGCGCTCGCATCTTTGAAAATTTGGGTATTGAAAATAAAATCGAAAAATCACCCCCCTTTTTTCAACCTAAAATTAAGTTCATTAACGCCGCATAGACATAGGATTTTTATTGGCTAAAAATAAACGTTTGGATGTTAACTGAAAAATTTTGACCCATAGAAAGTGATAATCGGTCAATAACTATTTTTAAAAAAATTGAATACAAGGGTACCCCCTATGGAAAAATGCATTGTTAGCATTTGCGCAGTTGTATCCTATAGAAACTGCCTCTTTTTACGTTGCATTGGTTGTTATAAAGCTTTATTTGAATGGAACGTAAAATATCGACGTGTAAATACAAATTATGACATTTGGTCTATATTTAGATCGCAAAAACCGGTCTATAGTCTGTTTCTTAATTCTGTTATAGGAAAAAGGAGAATATAGACGTAGGGACTCATAAAAAAATTATTCTGTTGTTATTATCGATCAAAGATTGGTTCTTTGCATTTTTTTATTTTGCTTAGATGCATAGGTAATTGTTGAACGCCAGTAAGTACACAATAATGATTCCAACCAGGACATTTTTTTTAAAAAGCCCCAAGCGAAAATTGTGTCCATTAGTCCACAATGGGGGTGCATTAAAATTGTTAATTTGAAAAACCTTAAGAAATAATTTTCTGTTTTAAACTATAATAAAATATATGTATAGATGCAGATGTAACACATTGCACACAAAAACACAAACTTTTTGTGCTACAAGAAGGTTATAGTCTGTTTCAAATTGCCGCATTTTTTCTATTTTCCAAAAAATTACCATACCTTTATATTTAGACCCATATTTTGGTCCAAATAGGCCAAAGGTATATCGAAAGTCAATCTCATCTGTAGATAATACATAAGTCTTCTATAAAATATGGGGTAAATCTTAAGCTTTTAAAGAACATTCTGACAGAATACCGTATTTCCTCTAACAACCACTTAAAAATTTAGAATTTTCTGGCAAGAGAGGGGCTATTTAAAATCAGCTCTCCGGGGCTTAAACAAAAAGATTATTTTTTCTCACTAGTTATATAAAGTCTAGATATATTAAATACACTTTTGATAAAAGAAAAGTCTCCTTCTGATTTTTATGCAAAAAGTATAGGTTACAACTGCGCAAATGCAAACCTCTGCCACCGGTAAATTTTTTACCCCAAGATAAAGCGTGGAATAAAATACAGACAGCAACGTGATTGGTTGATATAAATTAATATTTAAATAGATGAATGAATAAACTTATGTTAAATATTGACAATGAAATTCTGGTGCCAATCATGTGTCTACAGGGCGCTCGCATCTTTGAAAATTTGGGTATTGAAAATAAAATCGAAAAATCACCCCCCTTTTTTCAACCTAAAATTAAGTTCATTAACGCCGCATAGACATAGGATTTTTATTGGCTAAAAATAAACGTTTGGATGTTAACTGAAAAATTTTGACCCATAGAAAGTGATAATCGGTCAATAACTATTTTTAAAAAAATTGAATACAAGGGTACCCCCTATGGAAAAATGCATTGTTAGCATTTGCGCAGTTGTATCCTATAGAAACTGCCTCTTTTTACGTTGCATTGGTTGTTATAAAGCTTTATTTGAATGGAACGTAAAATATCGACGTGTAAATACAAATTATGACATTTGGTCTATATTTAGATCGCAAAAACCGGTCTATAGTCTGTTTCTTAATTCTGTTATAGGAAAAAGGAGAATATAGACGTAGGGACTCATAAAAAAATTATTCTGTTGTTATTATCGATCAAAGATTGGTTCTTTGCATTTTTTTATTTTGCTTAGATGCATAGGTAATTGTTGAACGCCAGTAAGTACACAATAATGATTCCAACCAGGACATTTTTTTTAAAAAGCCCCAAGCGAAAATTGTGTCCATTAGTCCACAATGGGGGTGCATTAAAATTGTTAATTTGAAAAACCTTAAGAAATAATTTTCTGTTTTAAACTATAATAAAATATATGTATAGATGCAGATGTAACACATTGCACACAAAAACACAAACTTTTTGTGCTACAAGAAGGTTATAGTCTGTTTCAAATTGCCGCATTTTTTCTATTTTCCAAAAAATTACCATACCTTTATATTTAGACCCATATTTTGGTCCAAATAGGCCAAAGGTATATCGAAAGTCAATCTCATCTGTAGATAATACATAAGTCTTCTATAAAATATGGGGTAAATCTTAAGCTTTTAAAGAACATTCTGACAGAATACCGTATTTCCTCTAACAACCACTTAAAAATTTAGAATTTTCTGGCAAGAGAGGGGCTATTTAAAATCAGCTCTCCGGGGCTTAAACAAAAAGATTATTTTTTCTCACTAGTTATATAAAGTCTAGATATATTAAATACACTTTTGATAAAAGAAAAGTCTCCTTCTGATTTTTATGCAAAAAGTATAGAAACTGCCTCTTTTTACGTTGCATTGGTTGTTATAAAGCTTTATTTGAATGGAACGTAAAATATCGACGTGTAAATACAAATTATGACATTTGGTCTATATTTAGATCGCAAAAACCGGTCTATAGTCTGTTTCTTAATTCTGTTATAGGAAAAAGGAGAATATAGACGTAGGGACTCATAAAAAAATTATTCTGTTGTTATTATCGATCAAAGATTGGTTCTTTGCATTTTTTTATTTTGCTTAGATGCATAGGTAATTGTTGAACGCCAGTAAGTACACAATAATGATTCCAACCAGGACATTTTTTTTAAAAAGCCCCAAGCGAAAATTGTGTCCATTAGTCCACAATGGGGGTGCATTAAAATTGTTAATTTGAAAAACCTTAAGAAATAATTTTCTGTTTTAAACTATAATAAAATATATGTATAGATGCAGATGTAACACATTGCACACAAAAACACAAACTTTTTGTGCTACAAGAAGGTTATAGTCTGTTTCAAATTGCCGCATTTTTTCTATTTTCCAAAAAATTACCATACCTTTATTTTTAGACCCATATTTTGGTCCAAATAGGCCAAAGGTATATCGAAAGTCAATCTCATCTGTAGATAATACATAAGTCTTCTATAAAATATGGGGTAAATCTTAAGCTTTTAAAGAACATTCTGACAGAATACCGTATTTCCTCTAACAACCACTTAAAAATTTAGAATTTTCTGGCAAGAGAGGGGCTATTTAAAATCAGCTCTCCGGGGCTTAAACAAAAAGATTATTTTTTCTCACTAGTTATATAAAGTCTAGATATATTAAATACACTTTTGATAAAAGAAAAGTCTCCTTCTGATTTTTATGCAAAAAGTATAGGTTACAACTGCGCAAATGCAAACCTCTGCCACCGGTAAATTTTTTACCCCAAGATAAAGCGTGGAATAAAATACAGACAGCAACGTGATTGGTTGATATAAATTAATATTTAAATAGATGAATGAATAAACTTATGTTAAATATTGACAATGAAATTCTGGTGCCAATCATGTGTCTACAGGGCGCTCGCATCTTTGAAAATTTGGGTATTGAAAATAAAATCGAAAAATCACCCCCCTTTTTTCAACCTAAAATTAAGTTCATTAACGCCGCATAGACATAGGATTTTTATTGGCTAAAAATAAACGTTTGGATGTTAACTGAAAAATTTTGACCCATAGAAAGTGATAATCGGTCAATAACTATTTTTAAAAAAATTGAATACAAGGGTACCCCCTATGGAAAAATGCATTGTTAGCATTTGCGCAGTTGTATCCTATAGAAACTGCCTCTTTTTACGTTGCATTGGTTGTTATAAAGCTTTATTTGAATGGAACGTAAAATATCGACGTGTAAATACAAATTATGACATTTGGTCTATATTTAGATCGCAAAAACCGGTCTATAGTCTGTTTCTTAATTCTGTTATAGGAAAAAGGAGAATATAGACGTAGGGACTCATAAAAAAATTATTCTGTTGTTATTATCGATCAAAGATTGGTTCTTTGCATTTTTTTATTTTGCTTAGATGCATAGGTAATTGTTGAACGCCAGTAAGTACACAATAATGATTCCAACCAGGACATTTTTTTTAAAAAGCCCCAAGCGAAAATTGTGTCCATTAGTCCACAATGGGGGTGCATTAAAATTGTTAATTTGAAAAACCTTAAGAAATAATTTTCTGTTTTAAACTATAATAAAATATATGTATAGATGCAGATGTAACACATTGCACACAAAAACACAAACTTTTTGTGCTACAAGAAGGTTATAGTCTGTTTCAAATTGCCGCATTTTTTCTATTTTCCAAAAAATTACCATACCTTTATATTTAGACCCATATTTTGGTCCAAATAGGCCAAAGGTATATCGAAAGTCAATCTCATCTGTAGATAATACATAAGTCTTCTATAAAATATGGGGTAAATCTTAAGCTTTTAAAGAACATTCTGACAGAATACCGTATTTCCTCTAACAACCACTTAAAAATTTAGAATTTTCTGGCAAGAGAGGGGCTATTTAAAATCAGCTCTCCGGGGCTTAAACAAAAAGATTATTTTTTCTCACTAGTTATATAAAGTCTAGATATATTAAATACACTTTTGATAAAAGAAAAGTCTCCTTCTGATTTTTATGCAAAAAGTATAGAAACTGCCTCTTTTTACGTTGCATTGGTTGTTATAAAGCTTTATTTGAATGGAACGTAAAATATCGACGTGTAAATACAAATTATGACATTTGGTCTATATTTAGATCGCAAAAACCGGTCTATAGTCTGTTTCTTAATTCTGTTATAGGAAAAAGGAGAATATAGACGTAGGGACTCATAAAAAAATTATTCTGTTGTTATTATCGATCAAAGATTGGTTCTTTGCATTTTTTTATTTTGCTTAGATGCATAGGTAATTGTTGAACGCCAGTAAGTACACAATAATGATTCCAACCAGGACATTTTTTTTAAAAAGCCCCAAGCGAAAATTGTGTCCATTAGTCCACAATGGGGGTGCATTAAAATTGTTAATTTGAAAAACCTTAAGAAATAATTTTCTGTTTTAAACTATAATAAAATATATGTATAGATGCAGATGTAACACATTGCACACAAAAACACAAACTTTTTGTGCTACAAGAAGGTTATAGTCTGTTTCAAATTGCCGCATTTTTTCTATTTTCCAAAAAATTACCATACCTTTATATTTAGACCCATATTTTGGTCCAAATAGGCCAAAGGTATATCGAAAGTCAATCTCATCTGTAGATAATACATAAGTCTTCTATAAAATATGGGGTAAATCTTAAGCTTTTAAAGAACATTCTGACAGAATACCGTATTTCCTCTAACAACCACTTAAAAATTTAGAATTTTCTGGCAAGAGAGGGGCTATTTAAAATCAGCTCTCCGGGGCTTAAACAAAAAGATTATTTTTTCTCACTAGTTATATAAAGTCTAGATATATTAAATACACTTTTGATAAAAGAAAAGTCTCCTTCTGATTTTTATGCAAAAAGTATAGGTTACAACTGCGCAAATGCAAACCTCTGCCACCGGTAAATTTTTTACCCCAAGATAAAGCGTGGAATAAAATACAGACAGCAACGTGATTGGTTGATATAAATTAATATTTAAATAGATGAATGAATAAACTTATGTTAAATATTGACAATGAAATTCTGGTGCCAATCATGTGTCTACAGGGCGCTCGCATCTTTGAAAATTTGGGTATTGAAAATAAAATCGAAAAATCACCCCCCTTTTTTCAACCTAAAATTAAGTTCATTAACGCCGCATAGACATAGGATTTTTATTGGCTAAAAATAAACGTTTGGATGTTAACTGAAAAATTTTGACCCATAGAAAGTGATAATCGGTCAATAACTATTTTTAAAAAAATTGAATACAAGGGTACCCCCTATGGAAAAATGCATTGTTAGCATTTGCGCAGTTGTATCCTATAGAAACTGCCTCTTTTTACGTTGCATTGGTTGTTATAAAGCTTTATTTGAATGGAACGTAAAATATCGACGTGTAAATACAAATTATGACATTTGGTCTATATTTAGATCGCAAAAACCGGTCTATAGTCTGTTTCTTAATTCTGTTATAGGAAAAAGGAGAATATAGACGTAGGGACTCATAAAAAAATTATTCTGTTGTTATTATCGATCAAAGATTGGTTCTTTGCATTTTTTTATTTTGCTTAGATGCATAGGTAATTGTTGAACGCCAGTAAGTACACAATAATGATTCCAACCAGGACATTTTTTTTAAAAAGCCCCAAGCGAAAATTGTGTCCATTAGTCCACAATGGGGGTGCATTAAAATTGTTAATTTGAAAAACCTTAAGAAATAATTTTCTGTTTTAAACTATAATAAAATATATGTATAGATGCAGATGTAACACATTGCACACAAAAACACAAACTTTTTGTGCTACAAGAAGGTTATAGTCTGTTTCAAATTGCCGCATTTTTTCTATTTTCCAAAAAATTACCATACCTTTATATTTAGACCCATATTTTGGTCCAAATAGGCCAAAGGTATATCGAAAGTCAATCTCATCTGTAGATAATACATAAGTCTTCTATAAAATATGGGGTAAATCTTAAGCTTTTAAAGAACATTCTGACAGAATACCGTATTTCCTCTAACAACCACTTAAAAATTTAGAATTTTCTGGCAAGAGAGGGGCTATTTAAAATCAGCTCTCCGGGGCTTAAACAAAAAGATTATTTTTTCTCACTAGTTATATAAAGTCTAGATATATTAAATACACTTTTGATAAAAGAAAAGTCTCCTTCTGATTTTTATGCAAAAAGTATAGAAACTGCCTCTTTTTACGTTGCATTGGTTGTTATAAAGCTTTATTTGAATGGAACGTAAAATATCGACGTGTAAATACAAATTATGACATTTGGTCTATATTTAGATCGCAAAAACCGGTCTATAGTCTGTTTCTTAATTCTGTTATAGGAAAAAGGAGAATATAGACGTAGGGACTCATAAAAAAATTATTCTGTTGTTATTATCGATCAAAGATTGGTTCTTTGCATTTTTTTATTTTGCTTAGATGCATAGGTAATTGTTGAACGCCAGTAAGTACACAATAATGATTCCAACCAGGACATTTTTTTTAAAAAGCCCCAAGCGAAAATTGTGTCCATTAGTCCACAATGGGGGTGCATTAAAATTGTTAATTTGAAAAACCTTAAGAAATAATTTTCTGTTTTAAACTATAATAAAATATATGTATAGATGCAGATGTAACACATTGCACACAAAAACACAAACTTTTTGTGCTACAAGAAGGTTATAGTCTGTTTCAAATTGCCGCATTTTTTCTATTTTCCAAAAAATTACCATACCTTTATATTTAGACCCATATTTTGGTCCAAATAGGCCAAAGGTATATCGAAAGTCAATCTCATCTGTAGATAATACATAAGTCTTCTATAAAATATGGGGTAAATCTTAAGCTTTTAAAGAACATTCTGACAGAATACCGTATTTCCTCTAACAACCACTTAAAAATTTAGAATTTTCTGGCAAGAGAGGGGCTATTTAAAATCAGCTCTCCGGGGCTTAAACAAAAAGATTATTTTTTCTCACTAGTTATATAAAGTCTAGATATATTAAATACACTTTTGATAAAAGAAAAGTCTCCTTCTGATTTTTATGCAAAAAGTATAGGTTACAACTGCGCAAATGCAAACCTCTGCCACCGGTAAATTTTTTACCCCAAGATAAAGCGTGGAATAAAATACAGACAGCAACGTGATTGGTTGATATAAATTAATATTTAAATAGATGAATGAATAAACTTATGTTAAATATTGACAATGAAATTCTGGTGCCAATCATGTGTCTACAGGGCGCTCGCATCTTTGAAAATTTGGGTATTGAAAATAAAATCGAAAAATCACCCCCCTTTTTTCAACCTAAAATTAAGTTCATTAACGCCGCATAGACATAGGATTTTTATTGGCTAAAAATAAACGTTTGGATGTTAACTGAAAAATTTTGACCCATAGAAAGTGATAATCGGTCAATAACTATTTTTAAAAAAATTGAATACAAGGGTACCCCCTATGGAAAAATGCATTGTTAGCATTTGCGCAGTTGTATCCTATAGAAACTGCCTCTTTTTACGTTGCATTGGTTGTTATAAAGCTTTATTTGAATGGAACGTAAAATATCGACGTGTAAATACAAATTATGACATTTGGTCTATATTTAGATCGCAAAAACCGGTCTATAGTCTGTTTCTTAATTCTGTTATAGGAAAAAGGAGAATATAGACGTAGGGACTCATAAAAAAATTATTCTGTTGTTATTATCGATCAAAGATTGGTTCTTTGCATTTTTTTATTTTGCTTAGATGCATAGGTAATTGTTGAACGCCAGTAAGTACACAATAATGATTCCAACCAGGACATTTTTTTTAAAAAGCCCCAAGCGAAAATTGTGTCCATTAGTCCACAATGGGGGTGCATTAAAATTGTTAATTTGAAAAACCTTAAGAAATAATTTTCTGTTTTAAACTATAATAAAATATATGTATAGATGCAGATGTAACACATTGCACACAAAAACACAAACTTTTTGTGCTACAAGAAGGTTATAGTCTGTTTCAAATTGCCGCATTTTTTCTATTTTCCAAAAAATTACCATACCTTTATATTTAGACCCATATTTTGGTCCAAATAGGCCAAAGGTATATCGAAAGTCAATCTCATCTGTAGATAATACATAAGTCTTCTATAAAATATGGGGTAAATCTTAAGCTTTTAAAGAACATTCTGACAGAATACCGTATTTCCTCTAACAACCACTTAAAAATTTAGAATTTTCTGGCAAGAGAGGGGCTATTTAAAATCAGCTCTCCGGGGCTTAAACAAAAAGATTATTTTTTCTCACTAGTTATATAAAGTCTAGATATATTAAATACACTTTTGATAAAAGAAAAGTCTCCTTCTGATTTTTATGCAAAAAGTATAGAAACTGCCTCTTTTTACGTTGCATTGGTTGTTATAAAGCTTTATTTGAATGGAACGTAAAATATCGACGTGTAAATACAAATTATGACATTTGGTCTATATTTAGATCGCAAAAACCGGTCTATAGTCTGTTTCTTAATTCTGTTATAGGAAAAAGGAGAATATAGACGTAGGGACTCATAAAAAAATTATTCTGTTGTTATTATCGATCAAAGATTGGTTCTTTGCATTTTTTTATTTTGCTTAGATGCATAGGTAATTGTTGAACGCCAGTAAGTACACAATAATGATTCCAACCAGGACATTTTTTTTAAAAAGCCCCAAGCGAAAATTGTGTCCATTAGTCCACAATGGGGGTGCATTAAAATTGTTAATTTGAAAAACCTTAAGAAATAATTTTCTGTTTTAAACTATAATAAAATATATGTATAGATGCAGATGTAACACATTGCACACAAAAACACAAACTTTTTGTGCTACAAGAAGGTTATAGTCTGTTTCAAATTGCCGCATTTTTTCTATTTTCCAAAAAATTACCATACCTTTATATTTAGACCCATATTTTGGTCCAAATAGGCCAAAGGTATATCGAAAGTCAATCTCATCTGTAGATAATACATAAGTCTTCTATAAAATATGGGGTAAATCTTAAGCTTTTAAAGAACATTCTGACAGAATACCGTATTTCCTCTAACAACCACTTAAAAATTTAGAATTTTCTGGCAAGAGAGGGGCTATTTAAAATCAGCTCTCCGGGGCTTAAACAAAAAGATTATTTTTTCTCACTAGTTATATAAAGTGTAGATATATTAAATACACTTTTGATAAAAGAAAAGTCTCCTTCTGATTTTTATGCAAAAAGTATAGGTTACAACTGCGCAAATGCAAACCTCTGCCACCGGTAAATTTTTTACCCCAAGATAAAGCGTGGAATAAAATACAGACAGCAACGTGATTGGTTGATATAAATTAATATTTAAATAGATGAATGAATAAACTTATGTTAAATATTGACAATGAAATTCTGGTGCCAATCATGTGTCTACAGGGCGCTCGCATCTTTGAAAATTTGGGTATTGAAAATAAAATCGAAAAATCACCCCCCTTTTTTCAACCTAAAATTAAGTTCATTAACGCCGCATAGACATAGGATTTTTATTGGCTAAAAATAAACGTTTGGATGTTAACTGAAAAATTTTGACCCATAGAAAGTGATAATCGGTCAATAACTATTTTTAAAAAAATTGAATACAAGGGTACCCCCTATGGAAAAATGCATTGTTAGCATTTGCGCAGTTGTATCCTATAGAAACTGCCTCTTTTTACGTTGCATTGGTTGTTATAAAGCTTTATTTGAATGGAACGTAAAATATCGACGTGTAAATACAAATTATGACATTTGGTCTATATTTAGATCGCAAAAACCGGTCTATAGTCTGTTTCTTAATTCTGTTATAGGAAAAAGGAGAATATAGACGTAGGGACTCATAAAAAAATTATTCTGTTGTTATTATCGATCAAAGATTGGTTCTTTGCATTTTTTTATTTTGCTTAGATGCATAGGTAATTGTTGAACGCCAGTAAGTACACAATAATGATTCCAACCAGGACATTTTTTTTAAAAAGCCCCAAGCGAAAATTGTGTCCATTAGTCCACAATGGGGGTGCATTAAAATTGTTAATTTGAAAAACCTTAAGAAATAATTTTCTGTTTTAAACTATAATAAAATATATGTATAGATGCAGATGTAACACATTGCACACAAAAACACAAACTTTTTGTGCTACAAGAAGGTTATAGTCTGTTTCAAATTGCCGCATTTTTTCTATTTTCCAAAAAATTACCATACCTTTATATTTAGACCCATATTTTGGTCCAAATAGGCCAAAGGTATATCGAAAGTCAATCTCATCTGTAGATAATACATAAGTCTTCTATAAAATATGGGGTAAATCTTAAGCTTTTAAAGAACATTCTGACAGAATACCGTATTTCCTCTAACAACCACTTAAAAATTTAGAATTTTCTGGCAAGAGAGGGGCTATTTAAAATCAGCTCTCCGGGGCTTAAACAAAAAGATTATTTTTTCTCACTAGTTATATAAAGTCTAGATATATTAAATACACTTTTGATAAAAGAAAAGTCTCCTTCTGATTTTTATGCAAAAAGTATAGAAACTGCCTCTTTTTACGTTGCATTGGTTGTTATAAAGCTTTATTTGAATGGAACGTAAAATATCGACGTGTAAATACAAATTATGACATTTGGTCTATATTTAGATCGCAAAAACCGGTCTATAGTCTGTTTCTTAATTCTGTTATAGGAAAAAGGAGAATATAGACGTAGGGACTCATAAAAAAATTATTCTGTTGTTATTATCGATCAAAGATTGGTTCTTTGCATTTTTTTATTTTGCTTAGATGCATAGGTAATTGTTGAACGCCAGTAAGTACACAATAATGATTCCAACCAGGACATTTTTTTTAAAAAGCCCCAAGCGAAAATTGTGTCCATTAGTCCACAATGGGGGTGCATTAAAATTGTTAATTTGAAAAACCTTAAGAAATAATTTTCTGTTTTAAACTATAATAAAATATATGTATAGATGCAGATGTAACACATTGCACACAAAAACACAAACTTTTTGTGCTACAAGAAGGTTATAGTCTGTTTCAAATTGCCGCATTTTTTCTATTTTCCAAAAAATTACCATACCTTTATATTTAGACCCATATTTTGGTCCAAATAGGCCAAAGGTATATCGAAAGTCAATCTCATCTGTAGATAATACATAAGTCTTCTATAAAATATGGGGTAAATCTTAAGCTTTTAAAGAACATTCTGACAGAATACCGTATTTCCTCTAACAACCACTTAAAAATTTAGAATTTTCTGGCAAGAGAGGGGCTATTTAAAATCAGCTCTCCGGGGCTTAAACAAAAAGATTATTTTTTCTCACTAGTTATATAAAGTCTAGATATATTAAATACACTTTTGATAAAAGAAAAGTCTCCTTCTGATTTTTATGCAAAAAGTATAGGTTACAACTGCGCAAATGCAAACCTCTGCCACCGGTAAATTTTTTACCCCAAGATAAAGCGTGGAATAAAATACAGACAGCAACGTGATTGGTTGATATAAATTAATATTTAAATAGATGAATGAATAAACTTATGTTAAATATTGACAATGAAATTCTGGTGCCAATCATGTGTCTACAGGGCGCTCGCATCTTTGAAAATTTGGGTATTGAAAATAAAATCGAAAAATCACCCCCCTTTTTTCAACCTAAAATTAAGTTCATTAACGCCGCATAGACATAGGATTTTTATTGGCTAAAAATAAACGTTTGGATGTTAACTGAAAAATTTTGACCCATAGAAAGTGATAATCGGTCAATAACTATTTTTAAAAAAATTGAATACAAGGGTACCCCCTATGGAAAAATGCATTGTTAGCATTTGCGCAGTTGTATCCTATAGAAACTGCCTCTTTTTACGTTGCATTGGTTGTTATAAAGCTTTATTTGAATGGAACGTAAAATATCGACGTGTAAATACAAATTATGACATTTGGTCTATATTTAGATCGCAAAAACCGGTCTATAGTCTGTTTCTTAATTCTGTTATAGGAAAAAGGAGAATATAGACGTAGGGACTCATAAAAAAATTATTCTGTTGTTATTATCGATCAAAGATTGGTTCTTTGCATTTTTTTATTTTGCTTAGATGCATAGGTAATTGTTGAACGCCAGTAAGTACACAATAATGATTCCAACCAGGACATTTTTTTTAAAAAGCCCCAAGCGAAAATTGTGTCCATTAGTCCACAATGGGGGTGCATTAAAATTGTTAATTTGAAAAACCTTAAGAAATAATTTTCTGTTTTAAACTATAATAAAATATATGTATAGATGCAGATGTAACACATTGCACACAAAAACACAAACTTTTTGTGCTACAAGAAGGTTATAGTCTGTTTCAAATTGCCGCATTTTTTCTATTTTCCAAAAAATTACCATACCTTTATATTTAGACCCATATTTTGGTCCAAATAGGCCAAAGGTATATCGAAAGTCAATCTCATCTGTAGATAATACATAAGTCTTCTATAAAATATGGGGTAAATCTTAAGCTTTTAAAGAACATTCTGACAGAATACCGTATTTCCTCTAACAACCACTTAAAAATTTAGAATTTTCTGGCAAGAGAGGGGCTATTTAAAATCAGCTCTCCGGGGCTTAAACAAAAAGATTATTTTTTCTCACTAGTTATATAAAGTCTAGATATATTAAATACACTTTTGATAAAAGAAAAGTCTCCTTCTGATTTTTATGCAAAAAGTATAGAAACTGCCTCTTTTTACGTTGCATTGGTTGTTATAAAGCTTTATTTGAATGGAACGTAAAATATCGACGTGTAAATACAAATTATGACATTTGGTCTATATTTAGATCGCAAAAACCGGTCTATAGTCTGTTTCTTAATTCTGTTATAGGAAAAAGGAGAATATAGACGTAGGGACTCATAAAAAAATTATTCTGTTGTTATTATCGATCAAAGATTGGTTCTTTGCATTTTTTTATTTTGCTTAGATGCATAGGTAATTGTTGAACGCCAGTAAGTACACAATAATGATTCCAACCAGGACATTTTTTTTAAAAAGCCCCAAGCGAAAATTGTGTCCATTAGTCCACAATGGGGGTGCATTAAAATTGTTAATTTGAAAAACCTTAAGAAATAATTTTCTGTTTTAAACTATAATAAAATATATGTATAGATGCAGATGTAACACATTGCACACAAAAACACAAACTTTTTGTGCTACAAGAAGGTTATAGTCTGTTTCAAATTGCCGCATTTTTTCTATTTTCCAAAAAATTACCATACCTTTATATTTAGACCCATATTTTGGTCCAAATAGGCCAAAGGTATATCGAAAGTCAATCTCATCTGTAGATAATACATAAGTCTTCTATAAAATATGGGGTAAATCTTAAGCTTTTAAAGAACATTCTGACAGAATACCGTATTTCCTCTAACAACCACTTAAAAATTTAGAATTTTCTGGCAAGAGAGGGGCTATTTAAAATCAGCTCTCCGGGGCTTAAACAAAAAGATTATTTTTTCTCACTAGTTATATAAAGTCTAGATATATTAAATACACTTTTGATAAAAGAAAAGTCTCCTTCTGATTTTTATGCAAAAAGTATAGGTTACAACTGCGCAAATGCAAACCTCTGCCACCGGTAAATTTTTTACCCCAAGATAAAGCGTGGAATAAAATACAGACAGCAACGTGATTGGTTGATATAAATTAATATTTAAATAGATGAATGAATAAACTTATGTTAAATATTGACAATGAAATTCTGGTGCCAATCATGTGTCTACAGGGCGCTCGCATCTTTGAAAATTTGGGTATTGAAAATAAAATCGAAAAATCACCCCCCTTTTTTCAACCTAAAATTAAGTTCATTAACGCCGCATAGACATAGGATTTTTATTGGCTAAAAATAAACGTTTGGATGTTAACTGAAAAATTTTGACCCATAGAAAGTGATAATCGGTCAATAACTATTTTTAAAAAAATTGAATACAAGGGTACCCCCTATGGAAAAATGCATTGTTAGCATTTGCGCAGTTGTATCCTATAGAAACTGCCTCTTTTTACGTTGCATTGGTTGTTATAAAGCTTTATTTGAATGGAACGTAAAATATCGACGTGTAAATACAAATTATGACATTTGGTCTATATTTAGATCGCAAAAACCGGTCTATAGTCTGTTTCTTAATTCTGTTATAGGAAAAAGGAGAATATAGACGTAGGGACTCATAAAAAAATTATTCTGTTGTTATTATCGATCAAAGATTGGTTCTTTGCATTTTTTTATTTTGCTTAGATGCATAGGTAATTGTTGAACGCCAGTAAGTACACAATAATGATTCCAACCAGGACATTTTTTTTAAAAAGCCCCAAGCGAAAATTGTGTCCATTAGTCCACAATGGGGGTGCATTAAAATTGTTAATTTGAAAAACCTTAAGAAATAATTTTCTGTTTTAAACTATAATAAAATATATGTATAGATGCAGATGTAACACATTGCACACAAAAACACAAACTTTTTGTGCTACAAGAAGGTTATAGTCTGTTTCAAATTGCCGCATTTTTTCTATTTTCCAAAAAATTACCATACCTTTATATTTAGACCCATATTTTGGTCCAAATAGGCCAAAGGTATATCGAAAGTCAATCTCATCTGTAGATAATACATAAGTCTTCTATAAAATATGGGGTAAATCTTAAGCTTTTAAAGAACATTCTGACAGAATACCGTATTTCCTCTAACAACCACTTAAAAATTTAGAATTTTCTGGCAAGAGAGGGGCTATTTAAAATCAGCTCTCCGGGGCTTAAACAAAAAGATTATTTTTTCTCACTAGTTATATAAAGTCTAGATATATTAAATACACTTTTGATAAAAGAAAAGTCTCCTTCTGATTTTTATGCAAAAAGTATAGGTTACAACTGCGCAAATGCAAACCTCTGCCACCGGTAAATTTTTTACCCCAAGATAAAGCGTGGAATAAAATACAGACAGCAACGTGATTGGTTGATATAAATTAATATTTAAATAGATGAATGAATAAACTTATGTTAAATATTGACAATGAAATTCTGGTGCCAATCATGTGTCTACAGGGCGCTCGCATCTTTGAAAATTTGGGTATTGAAAATAAAATCGAAAAATCACCCCCCTTTTTTCAACCTAAAATTAAGTTCATTAACGCCGCATAGACATAGGATTTTTATTGGCTAAAAATAAACGTTTGGATGTTAACTGAAAAATTTTGACCCATAGAAAGTGATAATCGGTCAATAACTATTTTTAAAAAAATTGAATACAAGGGTACCCCCTATGAAAAAATGCATTGTTAGCATTTGCGCAGTTGTATCCTATAGAAACTGCCTCTTTTTACGTTGCATTGGTTGTTATAAAGCTTTATTTGAATGGAACGTAAAATATCGACGTGTAAATACAAATTATGACATTTGGTCTATATTTAGATCGCAAAAACCGGTCTATAGTCTGTTTCTTAATTCTGTTATAGGAAAAAGGAGAATATAGACGTAGGGACTCATAAAAAAATTATTCTGTTGTTATTATCGATCAAAGATTGGTTTTTTGCATTTTTTTATTTTGCTTAGATGCATAGGTAATTGTTGAACGCCAGTAAGTACACAATAATGATTCCAACCAGGACATTTTTTTTAAAAAGCCCCAAGCGAAAATTGTGTCCATTAGTCCACAATGGGGGTGCATTAAAATTGTTAATTTGAAAAACCTTAAGAAATAATTTTCTGTTTTAAACTATAATAAAATATATGTATAGATGCAGATGTAACACATTGCACACAAAAACACAAACTTTTTGTGCTACAAGAAGGTTATAGTCTGTTTCAAATTGCCGCATTTTTTCTATTTTCCAAAAAATTACCATACCTTTATATTTAGACCCATATTTTGGTCCAAATAGGCCAAAGGTATATCGAAAGTCAATCTCATCTGTAGATAATACATAAGTCTTCTATAAAATATGGGGTAAATCTTAAGCTTTTAAAGAACATTCTGACAGAATACCGTATTTCCTCTAACAACCACTTAAAAATTTAGAATTTTCTGGCAAGAGAGGGGCTATTTAAAATCAGCTCTCCGGGGCTTAAACAAAAAGATTATTTTTTCTCACTAGTTATATAAAGTCTAGATATATTAAATACACTTTTGATAAAAGAAAAGTCTCCTTCTGATTTTTATGCAAAAAGTATAGGTTACAACTGCGCAAATGCAAACCTCTGCCACCGGTAAATTTTTTACCCCAAGATAAAGCGTGGAATAAAATACAGACAGCAACGTGATTGGTTGATATAAATTAATATTTAAATAGATGAATGAATAAACTTATGTTAAATATTGACAATGAAATTCTGGTGCCAATCATGTGTCTACAGGGCGCTCGCATCTTTGAAAATTTGGGTATTGAAAATAAAATCGAAAAATCACCCCCCTTTTTTCAACCTAAAATTAAGTTCATTAACGCCGCATAGACATAGGATTTTTATTGGCTAAAAATAAACGTTTGGATGTTAACTGAAAAATTTTGACCCATAGAAAGTGATAATCGGTCAATAACTATTTTTAAAAAAATTGAATACAAGGGTACCCCCTATGGAAAAATGCATTGTTAGCATTTGCGCAGTTGTATCCTATAGAAACTGCCTCTTTTTACGTTGCATTGGTTGTTATAAAGCTTTATTTGAATGGAACGTAAAATATCGACGTGTAAATACAAATTATGACATTTGGTCTATATTTAGATCGCAAAAACCGGTCTATAGTCTGTTTCTTAATTCTGTTATAGGAAAAAGGAGAATATAGACGTAGGGACTCATAAAAAAATTATTCTGTTGTTATTATCGATCAAAGATTGGTTCTTTGCATTTTTTTATTTTGCTTAGATGCATAGGTAATTGTTGAACGCCAGTAAGTACACAATAATGATTCCAACCAGGACATTTTTTTTAAAAAGCCCCAAGCGAAAATTGTGTCCATTAGTCCACAATGGGGGTGCATTAAAATTGTTAATTTGAAAAACCTTAAGAAATAATTTTCTGTTTTAAACTATAATAAAATATATGTATAGATGCAGATGTAACACATTGCACACAAAAACACAAACTTTTTGTGCTACAAGAAGGTTATAGTCTGTTTCAAATTGCCGCATTTTTTCTATTTTCCAAAAAATTACCATACCTTTATATTTAGACCCATATTTTGGTCCAAATAGGCCAAAGGTATATCGAAAGTCAATCTCATCTGTAGATAATACATAAGTCTTCTATAAAATATGGGGTAAATCTTAAGCTTTTAAAGAACATTCTGACAGAATACCGTATTTCCTCTAACAACCACTTAAAAATTTAGAATTTTCTGGCAAGAGAGGGGCTATTTAAAATCAGCTCTCCGGGGCTTAAACAAAAAGATTATTTTTTCTCACTAGTTATATAAAGTCTAGATATATTAAATACACTTTTGATAAAAGAAAAGTCTCCTTCTGATTTTTATGCAAAAAGTATAGGTTACAACTGCGCAAATGCAAACCTCTGCCACCGGTAAATTTTTTACCCCAAGATAAAGCGTGGAATAAAATACAGACAGCAACGTGATTGGTTGATATAAATTAATATTTAAATAGATGAATGAATAAACTTATGTTAAATATTGACAATGAAATTCTGGTGCCAATCATGTGTCTACAGGGCGCTCGCATCTTTGAAAATTTGGGTATTGAAAATAAAATCGAAAAATCACCCCCCTTTTTTCAACCTAAAATTAAGTTCATTAACGCCGCATAGACATAGGATTTTTATTGGCTAAAAATAAACGTTTGGATGTTAACTGAAAAATTTTGACCCATAGAAAGTGATAATCGGTCAATAACTATTTTTAAAAAAATTGAATACAAGGGTACCCCCTATGGAAAAATGCATTGTTAGCATTTGCGCAGTTGTATCCTATAGAAACTGCCTCTTTTTACGTTGCATTGGTTGTTATAAAGCTTTATTTGAATGGAACGTAAAATATCGACGTGTAAATACAAATTATGACATTTGGTCTATATTTAGATCGCAAAAACCGGTCTATAGTCTGTTTCTTAATTCTGTTATAGGAAAAAGGAGAATATAGACGTAGGGACTCATAAAAAAATTATTCTGTTGTTATTATCGATCAAAGATTGGTTCTTTGCATTTTTTTATTTTGCTTAGATGCATAGGTAATTGTTGAACGCCAGTAAGTACACAATAATGATTCCAACCAGGACATTTTTTTTAAAAAGCCCCAAGCGAAAATTGTGTCCATTAGTCCACAATGGGGGTGCATTAAAATTGTTAATTTGAAAAACCTTAAGAAATAATTTTCTGTTTTAAACTATAATAAAATATATGTATAGATGCAGATGTAACACATTGCACACAAAAACACAACCTTTTTGTGCTACAAGAAGGTTATAGTCTGTTTCAAATTGCCGCATTTTTTCTATTTTCCAAAAAATTACCATACCTTTATATTTAGACCCATATTTTGGTCCAAATAGGCCAAAGGTATATCGAAAGTCAATCTCATCTGTAGATAATACATAAGTCTTCTATAAAATATGGGGTAAATCTTAAGCTTTTAAAGAACATTCTGACAGAATACCGTATTTCCTCTAACAACCACTTAAAAATTTAGAATTTTCTGGCAAGAGAGGGGCTATTTAAAATCAGCTCTCCGGGGCTTAAACAAAAAGATTATTTTTTCTCACTAGTTATATAAAGTCTAGATATATTAAATACACTTTTGATAAAAGAAAAGTCTCCTTCTGATTTTTATGCAAAAAGTATAGGTTACAACTGCGCAAATGCAAACCTCTGCCACCGGTAAATTTTTTACCCCAAGATAAAGCGTGGAATAAAATACAGACAGCAACGTGATTGGTTGATATAAATTAATATTTAAATAGATGAATGAATAAACTTATGTTAAATATTGACAATGAAATTCTGGTGCCAATCATGTGTCTACAGGGCGCTCGCATCTTTGAAAATTTGGGTATTGAAAATAAAATCGAAAAATCACCCCCCTTTTTTCAACCTAAAATTAAGTTCATTAACGCCGCATAGACATAGGATTTTTATTGGCTAAAAATAAACGTTTGGATGTTAACTGAAAAATTTTGACCCATAGAAAGTGATAATCGGTCAATAACTATTTTAAAAAAAATTGAATACAAGGGTACCCCCTATGGAAAAATGCATTGTTAGCATTTGCGCAGTTGTATCCTATAGAAACTGCCTCTTTTTACGTTGCATTGGTTGTTATAAAGCTTTATTTGAATGGAACGTAAAATATCGACGTGTAAATACAAATTATGACATTTGGTCTATATTTAGATCGCAAAAACCGGTCTATAGTCTGTTTCTTAATTCTGTTATAGGAAAAAGGAGAATATAGACGTAGGGACTCATAAAAAAATTATTCTGTTGTTATTATCGATCAAAGATTGGTTCTTTGCATTTTTTTATTTTGCTTAGATGCATAGGTAATTGTTGAACGCCAGTAAGTACACAATAATGATTCCAACCAGGACATTTTTTTTAAAAAGCCCCAAGCGAAAATTGTGTCCATTAGTCCACAATGGGGGTGCATTAAAATTGTTAATTTGAAAAACCTTAAGAAATAATTTTCTGTTTTAAACTATAATAAAATATATGTATAGATGCAGATGTAACACATTGCACACAAAAACACAAACTTTTTGTGCTACAAGAAGGTTATAGTCTGTTTCAAATTGCCGCATTTTTTCTATTTTCCAAAAAATTACCATACCTTTATATTTAGACCCATATTTTGGTCCAAATAGGCCAAAGGTATATCGAAAGTCAATCTCATCTGTAGATAATACATAAGTCTTCTATAAAATATGGGGTAAATCTTAAGCTTTTAAAGAACATTCTGACAGAATACCGTATTTCCTCTAACAACCACTTAAAATTTAGAATTTTCTGGCAAGAGAGGGGCTATTTAAAATCAGCTCTCCGGGGCTTAAACAAAAAGATTATTTTTTCTCACTAGTTATATAAAGTCTAGATATATTAAATACACTTTTGATAAAAGAAAAGTCTCCTTCTGATTTTTATGCAAAAAGTATAGAAACTGCCTCTTTTTACGTTGCATTGGTTGTTATAAAGCTTTATTTGAATGGAACGTAAAATATCGACGTGTAAATACAAATTATGACATTTGGTCTATATTTAGATCGCAAAAACCGGTCTATAGTCTGTTTCTTAATTCTGTTATAGGAAAAAGGAGAATATAGACGTAGGGACTCATAAAAAAATTATTCTGTTGTTATTATCGATCAAAGATTGGTTCTTTGCATTTTTTTATTTTGCTTAGATGCATAGGTAATTGTTGAACGCCAGTAAGTACACAATAATGATTCCAACCAGGACATTTTTTTTAAAAAGCCCCAAGCGAAAATTGTGTCCATTAGTCCACAATGGGGGTGCATTAAAATTGTTAATTTGAAAAACCTTAAGAAATAATTTTCTGTTTTAAACTATAATAAAATATATGTATAGATGCAGATGTAACACATTGCACACAAAAACACAAACTTTTTGTGCTACAAGAAGGTTATAGTCTGTTTCAAATTGCCGCATTTTTTCTATTTTCCAAAAAATTACCATACCTTTATATTTAGACCCATATTTTGGTCCAAATAGGCCAAAGGTATATCGAAAGTCAATCTCATCTGTAGATAATACATAAGTCTTCTATAAAATATGGGGTAAATCTTAAGCTTTTAAAGAACATTCTGACAGAATACCGTATTTCCTCTAACAACCACTTAAAAATTTAGAATTTTCTGGCAAGAGAGGGGCTATTTAAAATCAGCTCTCCGGGGCTTAAACAAAAAGATTATTTTTTCTCACTAGTTATATAAAGTCTAGATATATTAAATACACTTTTGATAAAAGAAAAGTCTCCTTCTGATTTTTATGCAAAAAGTATAGGTTACAACTGCGCAAATGCAAACCTCTGCCACCGGTAAATTTTTTACCCCAAGATAAAGCGTGGAATAAAATACAGACAGCAACGTGATTGGTTGATATAAATTAATATTTAAATAGATGAATGAATAAACTTATGTTAAATATTGACAATGAAATTCTGGTGCCAATCATGTGTCTACAGGGCGCTCGCATCTTTGAAAATTTGGGTATTGAAAATAAAATCGAAAAATCACCCCCCTTTTTTCAACCTAAAATTAAGTTCATTAACGCCGCATAGACATAGGATTTTTATTGGCTAAAAATAAACGTTTGGATGTTAACTGAAAAATTTTGACCCATAGAAAGTGATAATCGGTCAATAACTATTTTTAAAAAAATTGAATACAAGGGTACCCCCTATGGAAAAATGCATTGTTAGCATTTGCGCAGTTGTATCCTATAGAAACTGCCTCTTTTTACGTTGCATTGGTTGTTATAAAGCTTTATTTGAATGGAACGTAAAATATCGACGTGTAAATACAAATTATGACATTTGGTCTATATTTAGATCGCAAAAACCGGTCTATAGTCTGTTTCTTAATTCTGTTATAGGAAAAAGGAGAATATAGACGTAGGGACTCATAAAAAAATTATTCTGTTGTTATTATCGATCAAAGATTGGTTCTTTGCATTTTTTTATTTTGCTTAGATGCATAGGTAATTGTTGAACGCCAGTAAGTACACAATAATGATTCCAACCAGGACATTTTTTTTAAAAAGCCCCAAGCGAAAATTGTGTCCATTAGTCCACAATGGGGGTGCATTAAAATTGTTAATTTGAAAAACCTTAAGAAATAATTTTCTGTTTTAAACTATAATAAAATATATGTATAGATGCAGATGTAACACATTGCACACAAAAACACAAACTTTTTGTGCTACAAGAAGGTTATAGTCTGTTTCAAATTGCCGCATTTTTTCTATTTTCCAAAAAATTACCATACCTTTATATTTAGACCCATATTTTGGTCCAAATAGGCCAAAGGTATATCGAAAGTCAATCTCATCTGTAGATAATACATAAGTCTTCTATAAAATATGGGGTAAATCTTAAGCTTTTAAAGAACATTCTGACAGAATACCGTATTTCCTCTAACAACCACTTAAAAATTTAGAATTTTCTGGCAAGAGAGGGGCTATTTAAAATCAGCTCTCCGGGGCTTAAACAAAAAGATTATTTTTTCTCACTAGTTATATAAAGTCTAGATATATTAAATACACTTTTGATAAAAGAAAAGTCTCCTTCTGATTTTTATGCAAAAAGTATAGGTTACAACTGCGCAAATGCAAACCTCTGCCACCGGTAAATTTTTTACCCCAAGATAAAGCGTGGAATAAAATACAGACAGCAACGTGATTGGTTGATATAAATTAATATTTAAATAGATGAATGAATAAACTTATGTTAAATATTGACAATGAAATTCTGGTGCCAATCATGTGTCTACAGGGCGCTCGCATCTTTGAAAATTTGGGTATTGAAAATAAAATCGAAAAATCACCCCCCTTTTTTCAACCTAAAATTAAGTTCATTAACGCCGCATAGACATAGGATTTTTATTGGCTAAAAATAAACGTTTGGATGTTAACTGAAAAATTTTGACCCATAGAAAGTGATAATCGGTCAATAACTATTTTTAAAAAAATTGAATACAAGGGTACCCCCTATGGAAAAATGCATTGTTAGCATTTGCGCAGTTGTATCCTATAGAAACTGCCTCTTTTTACGTTGCATTGGTTGTTATAAAGCTTTATTTGAATGGAACGTAAAATATCGACGTGTAAATACAAATTATGACATTTGGTCTATATTTAGATCGCAAAAACCGGTCTATAGTCTGTTTCTTAATTCTGTTATAGGAAAAAGGAGAATATAGACGTAGGGACTCATAAAAAAATTATTCTGTTGTTATTATCGATCAAAGATTGGTTCTTTGCATTTTTTTATTTTGCTTAGATGCATAGGTAATTGTTGAACGCCAGTAAGTACACAATAATGATTCCAACCAGGACATTTTTTTTAAAAAGCCCCAAGCGAAAATTGTGTCCATTAGTCCACAATGGGGGTGCATTAAAATTGTTAATTTGAAAAACCTTAAGAAATAATTTTCTGTTTTAAACTATAATAAAATATATGTATAGATGCAGATGTAACACATTGCACACAAAAACACAAACTTTTTGTGCTACAAGAAGGTTATAGTCTGTTTCAAATTGCCGCATTTTTTCTATTTTCCAAAAAATTACCATACCTTTATATTTAGACCCATATTTTGGTCCAAATAGGCCAAAGGTATATCGAAAGTCAATCTCATCTGTAGATAATACATAAGTCTTCTATAAAATATGGGGTAAATCTTAAGCTTTTAAAGAACATTCTGACAGAATACCGTATTTCCTCTAACAACCACTTAAAAATTTAGAATTTTCTGGCAAGAGAGGGGCTATTTAAAATCAGCTCTCCGGGGCTTAAACAAAAAGATTATTTTTTCTCACTAGTTATATAAAGTCTAGATATATTAAATACACTTTTGATAAAAGAAAAGTCTCCTTCTGATTTTTATGCAAAAAGTATAGGTTACAACTGCGCAAATGCAAACCTCTGCCACCGGTAAATTTTTTACCCCAAGATAAAGCGTGGAATAAAATACAGACAGCAACGTGATTGGTTGATATAAATTAATATTTAAATAGATGAATGAATAAACTTATGTTAAATATTGACAATGAAATTCTGGTGCCAATCATGTGTCTACAGGGCGCTCGCATCTTTGAAAATTTGGGTATTGAAAATAAAATCGAAAAATCACCCCCCTTTTTTCAACCTAAAATTAAGTTCATTAACGCCGCATAGACATAGGATTTTTATTGGCTAAAAATAAACGTTTGGATGTTAACTGAAAAATTTTGACCCATAGAAAGTGATAATCGGTCAATAACTATTTTTAAAAAAATTGAATACAAGGGTACCCCCTATGGAAAAATGCATTGTTAGCATTTGCGCAGTTGTATCCTATAGAAACTGCCTCTTTTTACGTTGCATTGGTTGTTATAAAGCTTTATTTGAATGGAACGTAAAATATCGACGTGTAAATACAAATTATGACATTTGGTCTATATTTAGATCGCAAAAACCGGTCTATAGTCTGTTTCTTAATTCTGTTATAGGAAAAAGGAGAATATAGACGTAGGGACTCATAAAAAAATTATTCTGTTGTTATTATCGATCAAAGATTGGTTCTTTGCATTTTTTTATTTTGCTTAGATGCATAGGTAATTGTTGAACGCCGGTAAGTACACAATAATGATTCCAACCAGGACATTTTTTTTAAAAAGCCTCAAGCGAAAATTGTGTCCATTAGTCCACAATGGGGGTGCATTAAAATTGTTAATTTGAAAAACCTTAAGAAATAATTTTCTGTTTTAAACTATAATAAAATATATGTATAGATGCAGATGTAACACATTGCACACAAAAACACAAACTTTTTGTGCTACAAGAAGGTTATAGTCTGTTTCAAATTGCCGCATTTTTTCTATTTTCCAAAAAATTACCATACCTTTATATTTAGACCCATATTTTGGTCCAAATAGGCCAAAGGTATATCGAAAGTCAATCTCATCTGTAGATAATACATAAGTCTTCTATAAAATATGGGGTAAATCTTAAGCTTTTAAAGAACATTCTGACAGAATACCGTATTTCCTCTAACAACCACTTAAAAATTTAGAATTTTCTGGCAAGAGAGGGGCTATTTAAAATCAGCTCTCCGGGGCTTAAACAAAAAGATTATTTTTTCTCACTAGTTATATAAAGTCTAGATATATTAAATACACTTTTGATAAAAGAAAAGTCTCCTTCTGATTTTTATGCAAAAAGTATAGGTTACAACTGCGCAAATGCAAACCTCTGCCACCGGTAAATTTTTTACCCCAAGATAAAGCGTGGAATAAAATACAGACAGCAACGTGATTGGTTGATATAAATTAATATTTAAATAGATGAATGAATAAACTTATGTTAAATATTGACAATGAAATTCTGGTGCCAATCATGTGTCTACAGGGCGCTCGCATCTTTGAAAATTTGGGTATTGAAAATAAAATCGAAAAATCACCCCCCTTTTTTCAACCTAAAATTAAGTTCATTAACGCCGCATAGACATAGGATTTTTATTGGCTAAAAATAAACGTTTGGATGTTAACTGAAAAATTTTGACCCATAGAAAGTGATAATCGGTCAATAACTATTTTTAAAAAAATTGAATACAAGGGTACCCCCTATGGAAAAATGCATTGTTAGCATTTGCGCAGTTGTATCCTATAGAAACTGCCTCTTTTTACGTTGCATTGGTTGTTATAAAGCTTTATTTGAATGGAACGTAAAATATCGACGTGTAAATACAAATTATGACATTTGGTCTATATTTAGATCGCAAAAACCGGTCTATAGTCTGTTTCTTAATTCTGTTATAGGAAAAAGGAGAATATAGACGTAGGGACTCATAAAAAAATTATTCTGTTGTTATTATCGATCAAAGATTGGTTCTTTGCATTTTTTTATTTTGCTTAGATGCATAGGTAATTGTTGAACGCCAGTAAGTACACAATAATGATTCCAACCAGGACATTTTTTTTAAAAAGCCCCAAGCGAAAATTGTGTCCATTAGTCCACAATGGGGGTGCATTAAAATTGTTAATTTGAAAAACCTTAAGAAATAATTTTCTGTTTTAAACTATAATAAAATATATGTATAGATGCAGATGTAACACATTGCACACAAAAACACAAACTTTTTGTGCTACAAGAAGGTTATAGTCTGTTTCAAATTGCCGCATTTTTTCTATTTTCCAAAAAATTACCATACCTTTATATTTAGACCCATATTTTGGTCCAAATAGGCCAAAGGTATATCGAAAGTCAATCTCATCTGTAGATAATACATAAGTCTTCTATAAAATATGGGGTAAATCTTAAGCTTTTAAAGAACATTCTGACAGAATACCGTATTTCCTCTAACAACCACTTAAAAATTTAGAATTTTCTGGCAAGAGAGGGGCTATTTAAAATCAGCTCTCCGGGGCTTAAACAAAAAGATTATTTTTTCTCACTAGTTATATAAAGTCTAGATATATTAAATACACTTTTGATAAAAGAAAAGTCTCCTTCTGATTTTTATGCAAAAAGTATAGAAACTGCCTCTTTTTACGTTGCATTGGTTGTTATAAAGCTTTATTTGAATGGAACGTAAAATATCGACGTGTAAATACAAATTATGACATTTGGTCTATATTTAGATCGCAAAAACCGGTCTATAGTCTGTTTCTTAATTCTGTTATAGGAAAAAGGAGAATATAGACGTAGGGACTCATAAAAAAATTATTCTGTTGTTATTATCGATCAAAGATTGGTTCTTTGCATTTTTTTATTTTGCTTAGATGCATAGGTAATTGTTGAACGCCAGTAAGTACACAATAATGATTCCAACCAGGACATTTTTTTTAAAAAGCCCCAAGCGAAAATTGTGTCCATTAGTCCACAATGGGGGTGCATTAAAATTGTTAATTTGAAAAACCTTAAGAAATAATTTTCTGTTTTAAACTATAATAAAATATATGTATAGATGCAGATGTAACACATTGCACACAAAAACACAAACTTTTTGTGCTACAAGAAGGTTATAGTCTGTTTCAAATTGCCGCATTTTTTCTATTTTCCAAAAAATTACCATACCTTTATATTTAGACCCATATTTTGGTCCAAATAGGCCAAAGGTATATCGAAAGTCAATCTCATCTGTAGATAATACATAAGTCTTCTATAAAATATGGGGTAAATCTTAAGCTTTTAAAGAACATTCTGACAGAATACCGTATTTCCTCTAACAACCACTTAAAAATTTAGAATTTTCTGGCAAGAGAGGGGCTATTTAAAATCAGCTCTCCGGGGCTTAAACAAAAAGATTATTTTTTCTCACTAGTTATATAAAGTCTAGATATATTAAATACACTTTTGATAAAAGAAAAGTCTCCTTCTGATTTTTATGCAAAAAGTATAGGTTACAACTGCGCAAATGCAAACCTCTGCCACCGGTAAATTTTTTACCCCAAGATAAAGCGTGGAATAAAATACAGACAGCAACGTGATTGGTTGATATAAATTAATATTTAAATAGATGAATGAATAAACTTATGTTAAATATTGACAATGAAATTCTGGTGCCAATCATGTGTCTACAGGGCGCTCGCATCTTTGAAAATTTGGGTATTGAAAATAAAATCGAAAAATCACCCCCCTTTTTTCAACCTAAAATTAAGTTCATTAACGCCGCATAGACATAGGATTTTTATTGGCTAAAAATAAACGTTTGGATGTTAACTGAAAAATTTTGACCCATAGAAAGTGATAATCGGTCAATAACTATTTTTAAAAAAATTGAATACAAGGGTACCCCCTATGGAAAAATGCATTGTTAGCATTTGCGCAGTTGTATCCTATAGAAACTGCCTCTTTTTACGTTGCATTGGTTGTTATAAAGCTTTATTTGAATGGAACGTAAAATATCGACGTGTAAATACAAATTATGACATTTGGTCTATATTTAGATCGCAAAAACCGGTCTATAGTCTGTTTCTTAATTCTGTTATAGGAAAAAGGAGAATATAGACGTAGGGACTCATAAAAAAATTATTCTGTTGTTATTATCGATCAAAGATTGGTTCTTTGCATTTTTTTATTTTGCTTAGATGCATAGGTAATTGTTGAACGCCAGTAAGTACACAATAATGATTCCAACCAGGACATTTTTTTTAAAAAGCCCCAAGCGAAAATTGTGTCCATTAGTCCACAATGGGGGTGCATTAAAATTGTTAATTTGAAAAACCTTAAGAAATAATTTTCTGTTTTAAACTATAATAAAATATATGTATAGATGCAGATGTAACACATTGCACACAAAAACACAAACTTTTTGTGCTACAAGAAGGTTATAGTCTGTTTCAAATTGCCGCATTTTTTCTATTTTCCAAAAAATTACCATACCTTTATATTTAGACCCATATTTTGGTCCAAATAGGCCAAAGGTATATCGAAAGTCAATCTCATCTGTAGATAATACATAAGTCTTCTATAAAATATGGGGTAAATCTTAAGCTTTTAAAGAACATTCTGACAGAATACCGTATTTCCTCTAACAACCACTTAAAAATTTAGAATTTTCTGGCAAGAGAGGGGCTATTTAAAATCAGCTCTCCGGGGCTTAAACAAAAAGATTATTTTTTCTCACTAGTTATATAAAGTCTAGATATATTAAATACACTTTTGATAAAAGAAAAGTCTCCTTCTGATTTTTATGCAAAAAGTATAGGTTACAACTGCGCAAATGCAAACCTCTGCCACCGGTAAATTTTTTACCCCAAGATAAAGCGTGGAATAAAATACAGACAGCAACGTGATTGGTTGATATAAATTAATATTTAAATAGATGAATGAATAAACTTATGTTAAATATTGACAATGAAATTCTGGTGCCAATCATGTGTCTACAGGGCGCTCGCATCTTTGAAAATTTGGGTATTGAAAATAAAATCGAAAAATCACCCCCCTTTTTTCAACCTAAAATTAAGTTCATTAACGCCGCATAGACATAGGATTTTTATTGGCTAAAAATAAACGTTTGGATGTTAACTGAAAAATTTTGACCCATAGAAAGTGATAATCGGTCAATAACTATTTTTAAAAAAATTGAATACAAGGGTACCCCCTATGGAAAAATGCATTGTTAGCATTTGCGCAGTTGTATCCTATAGAAACTGCCTCTTTTTACGTTGCATTGGTTGTTATAAAGCTTTATTTGAATGGAACGTAAAATATCGACGTGTAAATACAAATTATGACATTTGGTCTATATTTAGATCGCAAAAACCGGTCTATAGTCTGTTTCTTAATTCTGTTATAGGAAAAAGGAGAATATAGACGTAGGGACTCATAAAAAAATTATTCTGTTGTTATTATCGATCAAAGATTGGTTCTTTGCATTTTTTTATTTTGCTTAGATGCATAGGTAATTGTTGAACGCCAGTAAGTACACAATAATGATTCCAACCAGGACATTTTTTTTAAAAAGCCTCAAGCGAAAATTGTGTCCATTAGTCCACAATGGGGGTGCATTAAAATTGTTAATTTGAAAAACCTTAAGAAATAATTTTCTGTTTTAAACTATAATAAAATATATGTATAGATGCAGATGTAACACATTGCACACAAAAACACAAACTTTTTGTGCTACAAGAAGGTTATAGTCTGTTTCAAATTGCCGCATTTTTTCTATTTTCCAAAAAATTACCATACCTTTATATTTAGACCCATATTTTGGTCCAAATAGGCCAAAGGTATATCGAAAGTCAATCTCATCTGTAGATAATACATAAGTCTTCTATAAAATATGGGGTAAATCTTAAGCTTTTAAAGAACATTCTGACAGAATACCGTATTTCCTCTAACAACCACTTAAAAATTTAGAATTTTCTGGCAAGAGAGGGGCTATTTAAAATCAGCTCTCCGGGGCTTAAACAAAAAGATTATTTTTTCTCACTAGTTATATAAAGTCTAGATATATTAAATACACTTTTGATAAAAGAAAAGTCTCCTTCTGATTTTTATGCAAAAAGTATAGGTTACAACTGCGCAAATGCAAACCTCTGCCACCGGTAAATTTTTTACCCCAAGATAAAGCGTGGAATAAAATACAGACAGCAACGTGATTGGTTGATATAAATTAATATTTAAATAGATGAATGAATAAACTTATGTTAAATATTGACAATGAAATTCTGGTGCCAATCATGTGTCTACAGGGCGCTCGCATCTTTGAAAATTTGGGTATTGAAAATAAAATCGAAAAATCACCCCCCTTTTTTCAACCTAAAATTAAGTTCATTAACGCCGCATAGACATAGGATTTTTATTGGCTAAAAATAAACGTTTGGATGTTAACTGAAAAATTTTGACCCATAGAAAGTGATAATCGGTCAATAACTATTTTTAAAAAAATTGAATACAAGGGTACCCCCTATGGAAAAATGCATTGTTAGCATTTGCGCAGTTGTATCCTATAGAAACTGCCTCTTTTTACGTTGCATTGGTTGTTATAAAGCTTTATTTGAATGGAACGTAAAATATCGACGTGTAAATACAAATTATGACATTTGGTCTATATTTAGATCGCAAAAACCGGTCTATAGTCTGTTTCTTAATTCTGTTATAGGAAAAAGGAGAATATAGACGTAGGGACTCATAAAAAAATTATTCTGTTGTTATTATCGATCAAAGATTGGTTCTTTGCATTTTTTTATTTTGCTTAGATGCATAGGTAATTGTTGAACGCCAGTAAGTACACAATAATGATTCCAACCAGGACATTTTTTTTAAAAAGCCCCAAGCGAAAATTGTGTCCATTAGTCCACAATGGGGGTGCATTAAAATTGTTAATTTGAAAAACCTTAAGAAATAATTTTCTGTTTTAAACTATAATAAAATATATGTATAGATGCAGATGTAACACATTGCACACAAAAACACAAACTTTTTGTGCTACAAGAAGGTTATAGTCTGTTTCAAATTGCCGCATTTTTTCTATTTTCCAAAAAATTACCATACCTTTATATTTAGACCCATATTTTGGTCCAAATAGGCCAAAGGTATATCGAAAGTCAATCTCATCTGTAGATAATACATAAGTCTTCTATAAAATATGGGGTAAATCTTAAGCTTTTAAAGAACATTCTGACAGAATACCGTATTTCCTCTAACAACCACTTAAAAATTTAGAATTTTCTGGCAAGAGAGGGGCTATTTAAAATCAGCTCTCCGGGGCTTAAACAAAAAGATTATTTTTTCTCACTAGTTATATAAAGTCTAGATATATTAAATACACTTTTGATAAAAGAAAAGTCTCCTTCTGATTTTTATGCAAAAAGTATAGGTTACAACTGCGCAAATGCAAACCTCTGCCACCGGTAAATTTTTTACCCCAAGATAAAGCGTGGAATAAAATACAGACAGCAACGTGATTGGTTGATATAAATTAATATTTAAATAGATGAATGAATAAACTTATGTTAAATATTGACAATGAAATTCTGGTGCCAATCATGTGTCTACAGGGCGCTCGCATCTTTGAAAATTTGGGTATTGAAAATAAAATCGAAAAATCACCCCCCTTTTTTCAACCTAAAATTAAGTTCATTAACGCCGCATAGACATAGGATTTTTATTGGCTAAAAATAAACGTTTGGATGTTAACTGAAAAATTTTGACCCATAGAAAGTGATAATCGGTCAATAACTATTTTTAAAAAAATTGAATACAAGGGTACCCCCTATGGAAAAATGCATTGTTAGCATTTGCGCAGTTGTATCCTATAGAAACTGCCTCTTTTTACGTTGCATTGGTTGTTATAAAGCTTTATTTGAATGGAACGTAAAATATCGACGTGTAAATACAAATTATGACATTTGGTCTATATTTAGATCGCAAAAACCGGTCTATAGTCTGTTTCTTAATTCTGTTATAGGAAAAAGGAGAATATAGACGTAGGGACTCATAAAAAAATTATTCTGTTGTTATTATCGATCAAAGATTGGTTCTTTGCATTTTTTTATTTTGCTTAGATGCATAGGTAATTGTTGAACGCCAGTAAGTACACAATAATGATTCCAACCAGGACATTTTTTTTAAAAAGCCCCAAGCGAAAATTGTGTCCATTAGTCCACAATGGGGGTGCATTAAAATTGTTAATTTGAAAAACCTTAAGAAATAATTTTCTGTTTTAAACTATAATAAAATATATGTATAGATGCAGATGTAACACATTGCACACAAAAACACAAACTTTTTGTGCTACAAGAAGGTTATAGTCTGTTTCAAATTGCCGCATTTTTTCTATTTTCCAAAAAATTACCATACCTTTATATTTAGACCCATATTTTGGTCCAAATAGGCCAAAGGTATATCGAAAGTCAATCTCATCTGTAGATAATACATAAGTCTTCTATAAAATATGGGGTAAATCTTAAGCTTTTAAAGAACATTCTGACAGAATACCGTATTTCCTCTAACAACCACTTAAAAATTTAGAATTTTCTGGCAAGAGAGGGGCTATTTAAAATCAGCTCTCCGGGGCTTAAACAAAAAGATTATTTTTTCTCACTAGTTATATAAAGTCTAGATATATTAAATACACTTTTGATAAAAGAAAAGTCTCCTTCTGATTTTTATGCAAAAAGTATAGAAACTGCCTCTTTTTACGTTGCATTGGTTGTTATAAAGCTTTATTTGAATGGAACGTAAAATATCGACGTGTAAATACAAATTATGACATTTGGTCTATATTTAGATCGCAAAAACCGGTCTATAGTCTGTTTCTTAATTCTGTTATAGGAAAAAGGAGAATATAGACGTAGGGACTCATAAAAAAATTATTCTGTTGTTATTATCGATCAAAGATTGGTTCTTTGCATTTTTTTATTTTGCTTAGATGCATAGGTAATTGTTGAACGCCAGTAAGTACACAATAATGATTCCAACCAGGACATTTTTTTTAAAAAGCCCCAAGCGAAAATTGTGTCCATTAGTCCACAATGGGGGTGCATTAAAATTGTTAATTTGAAAAACCTTAAGAAATAATTTTCTGTTTTAAACTATAATAAAATATATGTATAGATGCAGATGTAACACATTGCACACAAAAACACAAACTTTTTGTGCTACAAGAAGGTTATAGTCTGTTTCAAATTGCCGCATTTTTTCTATTTTCCAAAAAATTACCATACCTTTATATTTAGACCCATATTTTGGTCCAAATAGGCCAAAGGTATATCGAAAGTCAATCTCATCTGTAGATAATACATAAGTCTTCTATAAAATATGGGGTAAATCTTAAGCTTTTAAAGAACATTCTGACAGAATACCGTATTTCCTCTAACAACCACTTAAAAATTTAGAATTTTCTGGCAAGAGAGGGGCTATTTAAAATCAGCTCTCCGGGGCTTAAACAAAAAGATTATTTTTTCTCACTAGTTATATAAAGTCTAGATATATTAAATACACTTTTGATAAAAGAAAAGTCTCCTTCTGATTTTTATGCAAAAAGTATAGAAACTGCCTCTTTTTACGTTGCATTGGTTGTTATAAAGCTTTATTTGAATGGAACGTAAAATATCGACGTGTAAATACAAATTATGACATTTGGTCTATATTTAGATCGCAAAAACCGGTCTATAGTCTGTTTCTTAATTCTGTTATAGGAAAAAGGAGAATATAGACGTAGGGACTCATAAAAAAATTATTCTGTTGTTATTATCGATCAAAGATTGGTTCTTTGCATTTTTTTATTTTGCTTAGATGCATAGGTAATTGTTGAACGCCAGTAAGTACACAATAATGATTCCAACCAGGACATTTTTTTTAAAAAGCCCCAAGCGAAAATTGTGTCCATTAGTCCACAATGGGGGTGCATTAAAATTGTTAATTTGAAAAACCTTAAGAAATAATTTTCTGTTTTAAACTATAATAAAATATATGTATAGATGCAGATGTAACACATTGCACACAAAAACACAAACTTTTTGTGCTACAAGAAGGTTATAGTCTGTTTCAAATTGCCGCATTTTTTCTATTTTCCAAAAAATTACCATACCTTTATATTTAGACCCATATTTTGGTCCAAATAGGCCAAAGGTATATCGAAAGTCAATCTCATCTGTAGATAATACATAAGTCTTCTATAAAATATGGGGTAAATCTTAAGCTTTTAAAGAACATTCTGACAGAATACCGTATTTCCTCTAACAACCACTTAAAAATTTAGAATTTTCTGGCAAGAGAGGGGCTATTTAAAATCAGCTCTCCGGGGCTTAAACAAAAAGATTATTTTTTCTCACTAGTTATATAAAGTCTAGATATATTAAATACACTTTTGATAAAAGAAAAGTCTCCTTCTGATTTTTATGCAAAAAGTATAGAAACTGCCTCTTTTTACGTTGCATTGGTTGTTATAAAGCTTTATTTGAATGGAACGTAAAATATCGACGTGTAAATACAAATTATGACATTTGGTCTATATTTAGATCGCAAAAACCGGTCTATAGTCTGTTTCTTAATTCTGTTATAGGAAAAAGGAGAATATAGACGTAGGGACTCATAAAAAAATTATTCTGTTGTTATTATCGATCAAAGATTGGTTCTTTGCATTTTTTTATTTTGCTTAGATGCATAGGTAATTGTTGAACGCCAGTAAGTACACAATAATGATTCCAACCAGGACATTTTTTTTAAAAAGCCCCAAGCGAAAATTGTGTCCATTAGTCCACAATGGGGGTGCATTAAAATTGTTAATTTGAAAAACCTTAAGAAATAATTTTCTGTTTTAAACTATAATAAAATATATGTATAGATGCAGATGTAACACATTGCACACAAAAACACAAACTTTTTGTGCTACAAGAAGGTTATAGTCTGTTTCAAATTGCCGCATTTTTTCTATTTTCCAAAAAATTACCATACCTTTATATTTAGACCCATATTTTGGTCCAAATAGGCCAAAGGTATATCGAAAGTCAATCTCATCTGTAGATAATACATAAGTCTTCTATAAAATATGGGGTAAATCTTAAGCTTTTAAAGAACATTCTGACAGAATACCGTATTTCCTCTAACAACCACTTAAAAATTTAGAATTTTCTGGCAAGAGAGGGGCTATTTAAAATCAGCTCTCCGGGGCTTAAACAAAAAGATTATTTTTTCTCACTAGTTATATAAAGTCTAGATATATTAAATACACTTTTGATAAAAGAAAAGTCTCCTTCTGATTTTTATGCAAAAAGTATAGGTTACAACTGCGCAAATGCAAACCTCTGCCACCGGTAAATTTTTTACCCCAAGATAAAGCGTGGAATAAAATACAGACAGCAACGTGATTGGTTGATATAAATTAATATTTAAATAGATGAATGAATAAACTTATGTTAAATATTGACAATGAAATTCTGGTGCCAATCATGTGTCTACAGGGCGCTCGCATCTTTGAAAATTTGGGTATTGAAAATAAAATCGAAAAATCACCCCCCTTTTTTCAACCTAAAATTAAGTTCATTAACGCCGCATAGACATAGGATTTTTATTGGCTAAAAATAAACGTTTGGATGTTAACTGAAAAATTTTGACCCATAGAAAGTGATAATCGGTCAATAACTATTTTTAAAAAAATTGAATACAAGGGTACCCCCTATGGAAAAATGCATTGATAGCATTTGCGCAGTTGTATCCTATAGAAACTGCCTCTTTTTACGTTGCATTGGTTGTTATGAAGCTTTATTTGAATGGAACGTAAAATATCGACGTGTAAATACAAATTATGACATTTGGTCTATATTTAGATCGCAAAAACCGGTCTATAGTCTGTTTCTTAATTCTGTTATAGGAAAAAGGAGAATATAGACGTAGGGACTCATAAAAAAATTATTCTGTTGTTATTATCGATCAAAGATTGGTTCTTTGCATTTTTTTATTTTGCTTAGATGCATAGGTAATTGTTGAACGCCAGTAAGTACACAATAATGATTCCAACCAGGACATTTTTTTTAAAAAGCCCCAAGCGAAAATTGTGTCCATTAGTCCACAATGGGGGTGCATTAAAATTGTTAATTTGAAAAACCTTAAGAAATAATTTTCTGTTTTAAACTATAATAAAATATATGTATAGATGCAGATGTAACACATTGCACACAAAAACACAAACTTTTTGTGCTACAAGAAGGTTATAGTCTGTTTCAAATTGCCGCATTTTTTCTATTTTCCAAAAAATTACCATACCTTTATATTTAGACCCATATTTTGGTCCAAATAGGCCAAAGGTATATCGAAAGTCAATCTCATCTGTAGATAATACATAAGTCTTCTATAAAATATGGGGTAAATCTTAAGCTTTTAAAGAACATTCTGACAGAATACCGTATTTCCTCTAACAACCACTTAAAAATTTAGAATTTTCTGGCAAGAGAGGGGCTATTTAAAATCAGCTCTCCGGGGCTTAAACAAAAAGATTATTTTTTCTCACTAGTTATATAAAGTCTAGATATATTAAATACACTTTTGATAAAAGAAAAGTCTCCTTCTGATTTTTATGCAAAAAGTATAGAAACTGCCTCTTTTTACGTTGCATTGGTTGTTATAAAGCTTTATTTGAATGGAACGTAAAATATCGACGTGTAAATACAAATTATGACATTTGGTCTATATTTAGATCGCAAAAACCGGTCTATAGTCTGTTTCTTAATTCTGTTATAGGAAAAAGGAGAATATAGACGTAGGGACTCATAAAAAAATTATTCTGTTGTTATTATCGATCAAAGATTGGTTCTTTGCATTTTTTTATTTTGCTTAGATGCATAGGTAATTGTTGAACGCCAGTAAGTACACAATAATGATTCCAACCAGGACATTTTTTTTAAAAAGCCCCAAGCGAAAATTGTGTCCATTAGTCCACAATGGGGGTGCATTAAAATTGTTAATTTGAAAAACCTTAAGAAATAATTTTCTGTTTTAAACTATAATAAAATATATGTATAGATGCAGATGTAACACATTGCACACAAAAACACAAACTTTTTGTGCTACAAGAAGGTTATAGTCTGTTTCAAATTGCCGCATTTTTTCTATTTTCCAAAAAATTACCATACCTTTATATTTAGACCCATATTTTGGTCCAAATAGGCCAAAGGTATATCGAAAGTCAATCTCATCTGTAGATAATACATAAGTCTTCTATAAAATATGGGGTAAATCTTAAGCTTTTAAAGAACATTCTGACAGAATACCGTATTTCCTCTAACAACCACTTAAAAATTTAGAATTTTCTGGCAAGAGAGGGGCTATTTAAAATCAGCTCTCCGGGGCTTAAACAAAAAGATTATTTTTTCTCACTAGTTATATAAAGTCTAGATATATTAAATACACTTTTGATAAAAGAAAAGTCTCCTTCTGATTTTTATGCAAAAAGTATAGGTTACAACTGCGCAAATGCAAACCTCTGCCACCGGTAAATTTTTTACCCCAAGATAAAGCGTGGAATAAAATACAGACAGCAACGTGATTGGTTGATATAAATTAATATTTAAATAGATGAATGAATAAACTTATGTTAAATATTGACAATGAAATTCTGGTGCCAATCATGTGTCTACAGGGCGCTCGCATCTTTGAAAATTTGGGTATTGAAAATAAAATCGAAAAATCACCCCCCTTTTTTCAACCTAAAATTAAGTTCATTAACGCCGCATAGACATAGGATTTTTATTGGCTAAAAATAAACGTTTGGATGTTAACTGAAAAATTTTGACCCATAGAAAGTGATAATCGGTCAATAACTATTTTTAAAAAAATTGAATACAAGGGTACCCCCTATGGAAAAATGCATTGTTAGCATTTGCGCAGTTGTATCCTATAGAAACTGCCTCTTTTTACGTTGCATTGGTTGTTATAAAGCTTTATTTGAATGGAACGTAAAATATCGACGTGTAAATACAAATTATGACATTTGGTCTATATTTAGATCGCAAAAACCGGTCTATAGTCTGTTTCTTAATTCTGTTATAGGAAAAAGGAGAATATAGACGTAGGGACTCATAAAAAAATTATTCTGTTGTTATTATCGATCAAAGATTGGTTCTTTGCATTTTTTTATTTTGCTTAGATGCATAGGTAATTGTTGAACGCCAGTAAGTACACAATAATGATTCCAACCAGGACATTTTTTTTAAAAAGCCCCAAGCGAAAATTGTGTCCATTAGTCCACAATGGGGGTGCATTAAAATTGTTAATTTGAAAAACCTTAAGAAATAATTTTCTGTTTTAAACTATAATAAAATATATGTATAGATGCAGATGTAACACATTGCACACAAAAACACAAACTTTTTGTGCTACAAGAAGGTTATAGTCTGTTTCAAATTGCCGCATTTTTTCTATTTTCCAAAAAATTACCATACCTTTATATTTAGACCCATATTTTGGTCCAAATAGGCCAAAGGTATATCGAAAGTCAATCTCATCTGTAGATAATACATAAGTCTTCTATAAAATATGGGGTAAATCTTAAGCTTTTAAAGAACATTCTGACAGAATACCGTATTTCCTCTAACAACCACTTAAAAATTTAGAATTTTCTGGCAAGAGAGGGGCTATTTAAAATCAGCTCTCCGGGGCTTAAACAAAAAGATTATTTTTTCTCACTAGTTATATAAAGTCTAGATATATTAAATACACTTTTGATAAAAGAAAAGTCTCCTTCTGATTTTTATGCAAAAAGTATAGGTTACAACTGCGCAAATGCAAACCTCTGCCACCGGTAAATTTTTTACCCCAAGATAAAGCGTGGAATAAAATACAGACAGCAACGTGATTGGTTGATATAAATTAATATTTAAATAGATGAATGAATAAACTTATGTTAAATATTGACAATGAAATTCTGGTGCCAATCATGTGTCTACAGGGCGCTCGCATCTTTGAAAATTTGGGTATTGAAAATAAAATCGAAAAATCACCCCCCTTTTTTCAACCTAAAATTAAGTTCATTAACGCCGCATAGACATAGGATTTTTATTGGCTAAAAATAAACGTTTGGATGTTAACTGAAAAATTTTGACCCATAGAAAGTGATAATCGGTCAATAACTATTTTTTAAAAAATTGAATACAAGGGTACCCCCTATGGAAAAATGCATTGTTAGCATTTGCGCAGTTGTATCCTATAGAAACTGCCTCTTTTTACGTTGCATTGGTTGTTATAAAGCTTTATTTGAATGGAACGTAAAATATCGACGTGTAAATACAAATTATGACATTTGGTCTATATTTAGATCGCAAAAACCGGTCTATAGTCTGTTTCTTAATTCTGTTATAGGAAAAAGGAGAATATAGACGTAGGGACTCATAAAAAAATTATTCTGTTGTTATTATCGATCAAAGATTGGTTCTTTGCATTTTTTTATTTTGCTTAGATGCATAGGTAATTGTTGAACGCCAGTAAGTACACAATAATGATTCCAACCAGGACATTTTTTTTAAAAAGCCCCAAGCGAAAATTGTGTCCATTAGTCCACAATGGGGGTGCATTAAAATTGTTAATTTGAAAAACCTTAAGAAATAATTTTCTGTTTTAAACTATAATAAAATATATGTATAGATGCAGATGTAACACATTGCACACAAAAACACAAACTTTTTGTGCTACAAGAAGGTTATAGTCTGTTTCAAATTGCCGCATTTTTTCTATTTTCCAAAAAATTACCATACCTTTATATTTAGACCCATATTTTGGTCCAAATAGGCCAAAGGTATATCGAAAGTCAATCTCATCTGTAGATAATACATAAGTCTTCTATAAAATATGGGGTAAATCTTAAGCTTTTAAAGAACATTCTGACAGAATACCGTATTTCCTCTAACAACCACTTAAAAATTTAGAATTTTCTGGCAAGAGAGGGGCTATTTAAAATCAGCTCTCCGGGGCTTAAACAAAAAGATTATTTTTTCTCACTAGTTATATAAAGTCTAGATATATTAAATACACTTTTGATAAAAGAAAAGTCTCCTTCTGATTTTTATGCAAAAAGTATAGGTTACAACTGCGCAAATGCAAACCTCTGCCACCGGTAAATTTTTTACCCCAAGATAAAGCGTGGAATAAAATACAGACAGCAACGTGATTGGTTGATATAAATTAATATTTAAATAGATGAATGAATAAACTTATGTTAAATATTGACAATGAAATTCTGGTGCCAATCATGTGTCTACAGGGCGCTCGCATCTTTGAAAATTTGGGTATTGAAAATAAAATCGAAAAATCACCCCCCTTTTTTCAACCTAAAATTAAGTTCATTAACGCCGCATAGACATAGGATTTTTATTGGCTAAAAATAAACGTTTGGATGTTAACTGAAAAATTTTGACCCATAGAAAGTGATAATCGGTCAATAACTATTTTTAAAAAAATTGAATACAAGGGTACCCCCTATGGAAAAATGCATTGTTAGCATTTGCGCAGTTGTATCCTATAGCATCATGAATATATATATTTTAAAATGAAAGTTATTATTTTGCAGTTGATATTTATAAACAATGAAAAAAAATCTTCATGGTTCAGTTGATATTTCACTGTTGATAATTGATACCATTTAAGACAAAATAAAAAAAAAACTAATTAACAGATGAGTAGTTTATCGCTCGATTCGAAATATCTTTTTATTCATATTACATTTTTTTTCAAATTAAAAAAAAATTAATTGCTTGTTTGGTTATATTTTCAAACTCATATCTTTATCAAATCTGAAAAAAAATAATCACTCTCCTGAACCGTAATTGTTCGCCTAATAAATTAAAAGTAGCTCTTGCCGTCAAATTTTGTTCTTCAAGTTGTCCCCAAAACTAGGAATTGATTTTGTTTGAAACAGCAGTCATCGGTTTTTTAATACAAATAATCGATATCATCGGTGTAATATTTAGCTTTGAACCTTTTATGGGCAGCGATCCTCATCATAAAAAAATCACTGTCTAAATTATTAAAAACATGCAAAATTTTGTGTGGTTGTATATGTATATGATCGCGTCGCAAACTTTGAAAATAAAAACTGCAATTTACCCCTATGTTCTTTTTTTACCCATGGCGGCCATATTTTTGACGAATCAAAAATCTGAACAATACTTTTGTAGCATTTATGCTATTAAACAAATGTGCTAAGTTTGGTTGAAGTTGGATGTATGGTGTCAGACAAATTAATCTTTGAAATTCAGGGGAAAAGTAATGAAAAATGGTAAATTTTGATGGTTTAAGGGCCATAACTCCTAAAATAAATGGTCCTAATTGCATGAATGTAAATCTTAATGTGTTTAATCATATGCAATTTGAATTCTTAAAATATCTTGTATAGTTTTTAAGATACAGGGCTAAATAAGTGCAAAATTTTGAAAAAAATCCAGAAAAAGGGCAATAACTCCTACATCGGTTGTTGGATCTTCTTGAAAATTTCAGGGCAGGTAGATCTTGAGGTGCTGATCACTTTTACCCTTTTTGATATCTGTCACCGTTTTTGAGTTATTTGCAAAAAAATGTATTTGACCTCCCTGTTCTATTTTTAGTAACAGTGGCCATGTTTTTTGACGTATCAAAAATCCCAACGCAAACTTTTTGCACAATACCCTAAGGAACAACCATATCAAGTTTGGCTGCATTTGGCCAAGCAGTTTCAGAGAAGAAGACGGACGACGGACGACGGACGACGGACGGACGATGGACGCAAAGTGACGGCAATAGCTCACATGACCCTTCGATTTTAACGAAATTTGATATCTGGGGGTTTTGAAGGATGGTGAATTGAGCCGCATAGTGAAAAATGTCGAAAATTTAAAATGGCCGTCTCTTCGGGTAAAAAATCAACGTGCTTCAATTTTAACGAAAATTGATATCTAGGGGTTTTGAAGGATGACGAATTGAGGCCCATTGTCAAAAATGTCGAAAAATTCCATATGGCCGCCACTTCCGGTTAATATTCAACTTGCTTCGATTTCAACAAAATTTGATATCTAGGGGTTTTGAAGGATGGCGAATTGAGGCCCATTGTCAAAAATGTCGAAAAATTCCAAATGGCCGCCACTTCCGGTTAATATTCAACTTGTTTCGATTTCGACAAAATTTGATATCTAGGGGTTTTGAAGGATGGCGAATTGAGGTGCATTGTCAAAAATGTCAAAAGATTCAAAATGGCCGCCACTTCCGGTAAAAAATCAACTTGCTTCGATTTGAACGAAATTTGATATCTAGGGGTTATGAAGGATGGCGATGAGGCCCATTGTCAAAAATGTCGAAAAATTCAAAATGGCCACCACTTTCGGTTATACATTCAACTTTCTTCGATTTTAACGAAATTTGATATCTGGGGGTTTTGAAGGATTGTGAATTGAGGCGCATAGTGAAAAATGTCGAAAAATTCATAATGGCCATCTCTTCCGATTAAAAATCAACGTGCTTCAATTTTAACGAAAGTCGATATCTAGGGGTTTTGAAGGATGGCGAATTGAGGCGCATTGTCAAATAAGTCGAAAAATTCAAAATGGCCGCCACTTCCGGTAATATTCAACTTGCTCCAATTTTAACTAAAATTGATATCTGGGGTTTTGAAGGATGGCGAATTGAGACGCATTGTCAAAAATGTCGAAAAATTCAAAATGGCCGCCACCTCTGGTAAAAATTTAACTTGCTTCGATTTCAACAAAATTTGATATCTAGGGGTTTTGAAGGATGGCGAATTGAGGCCCATTGTCAAAAATGTCGAAAAATTCCAAATGGCCGCCACTTCCGGTAAATATTCAACTTGCTTCGATTTCAACAAAATTTGATATCTAGGGGTTTTGAAGGATGGCGAATAGAGGTGCATTGTCAAAAATGTCAAAAAATTCAAAAGGGCCGCCACTTCCGGTAAAAATTCAACTTGCTTCGATTTGAACGAAATTTAATATCTAGGGGTTATGAAGGATGGCGATGAGGCCCATTGTCAAAAATATCGAAAAATTCAAAATGGCCACCACTTCCGGTTAACATTCAACTTTCTTCGATTTTAACGAAATTTGATATCTGGGGGTTTTGAAGGATTGTGAATTGAGGCGCATAGTGAAAAATGTCGAAAAATTCATAATGGCCATCTCTTCCGATTAAAAATCAACGTGCTTCAATTTTAACGAAAATCGATATCTAGGGGGTTTTGAAGGATGGCGAATTGAGGCCCATTGTCAAAAATGTCGAAAAATTCAAAATGGCCGTCACTTCCGGTTGATATTCAATTTGCTTCGATTTTAACGAAAATTGATATCTAGTGGCTTTGAAGGATGGCGAATTTAGGGGCATTGTATAGAAAGTCGAAAAATTCAAAATGGCCGCCACTTCTGGTAAAAATTCAACGTGCTAGGATTTTAACAAAAACTGATATCTGGGCATTCTGAAGGGTCGCAAATTTGAGTGTGTTATCGAAAACGTTGAAGAACTCAAAATGGCCGCCACTTTCGGTAAAATTTAAACCTTTTCGGATTTAAACTAAAATTTATATTTTAATGGCAACCAGAAAAAAATGTTTTCAGATAAGCCGGGTATTTAGAAAGAGTGGTACGTGAGAGGACATCTGTGACTCGCTTTGCGATCACAATTATACCTAGTTATGTTACCCAAATAAAGGTTTGGGAGACATATTGTTTTTGTACGGTTTCTTATTGATCTTCTTCTTTTTTTATTCTTTCCGTGCTAGTTTGTCCGCACGTTTTCTCAGAGATACAATGCCCAATCAATATGAGACTTTGAGAACATGTTGAGGGTGACCTGAAGTTGTACCAACGAATTTTAAAATTTTCAAAATGGCCACCGTTTCGATGGAAATAGTCATAATATAGGACATTGCAATATTTCGGTTACATAGGTGCGCAGGGCTCTGAAATTTTGTAGGTTAATAAGGCAAAAATTCTCTTTAATAATACGAAAAAAAATAGAGCGATATTTAACGGTTTTCGAGATATATATATAGAATATTATGTACTTTCCTTTTTGATACTTTCTATATCTAGGTGAGTATCAGACGAGTCCGGTAGTACGAGTCTGATACGAGACTAGATGTAGATAGTATTAAAAAGGAAAGTATATAACATTCTTTTCATCGGTAATTAAAAATACACAGATTTAACAAGTTTTTAGTACAATAACGTCATACGACGTCACAAAATACGTCACATTTCATCACATGACGTCACATTTATCAAGTGCTTCCATCTTATATTTTCTTGTATCACGGACTGTCCATGATACTAAAAAATATCATGCATCATGCAGATGAGATCAAAGGGAAAAGCCGCTAATTACCGATAAAAATAAAAATGTGATTTAAAGGAAGATAATTGGTCAAAATTTTAACAAAATTTTTTAAAGTGGTCTGATTATGATGAAAATTGGTTTACTGATAGATTATGATGCTGGCAGTAATATTCTATACCTAAAATTAAAATTTGATGATGGCAGCCAATTTGAATCCAAGATGGCCGCCGAAATTTCAAAGTGCTCAGATTTACATTAAAATTGATATTTAGAGTTTTTTAGAAATGAAAATTAAATTACTTATTTGTAGTTCAAAACATATACGCATGCAAAAAAATAAAACCATGCCTGCATGCTTGAATCTAACACTCATCTTATTTTCTTTATTTTCTAGGTTTCAAAAGGTATTTGATATAACCTTTTCTCATCAAATTAAGTAAAATGTGGTACAATCTCATGATTTTTTTGTAAAATAAACATGAATTAGACATAAAGTATTACGTCTAAGATTAACATCACCTGATTCAAACTAAGCTTAATTTGGATACAGATTAATATTTATTGATGAAAATAATTTCATCATGACAGTGCAAGTGAATTTTCGGGCAAAATTTTTAGATATAAATCTAACGTTTTCTTACATACAAATTTTGTTAAAACTAGATGATATTTAGAAGGAACTTATCGATCACGGCGACTCACTCACAAGCTCAAATATGAGCCAAGGATGAGATTTAACCGTAATCCTTACAGAAACACAGGGGATTTATGAGTACTTTATCGCATATAGTAATAGGTGTTCCGGCAATATTTTTTTATCCCATATTTGTTGCTGATTTTATTTTGCCTGTTTCCACACAGGTAAGATATATTGTAAGTCGCATTAAAAAATGTTAAGTAAGTCCAAAGACAGTGAAAGTCAGTGAAACACTTCTTCTGCTTCTAGATCTACAATGCCAAAATAGTCATCCACATGTTGAAGTTGCTAAAAAAAGATTTTAAATGTGATCAACATAACTAAGACTAAAACTTTAAACGTCACCAAGTTGTGGAGTTTTTGTTTTTGCTTATCCATATTATGACTACAAGTTGAACAATGTGAATCGGCTTTTCTTACATTTTTAGGTTTGCTTATTTATCACTTTATTCAAATAATACTATGAAATAAGGCATTGCATTTCAATAATTCTTTTTTTTCAAATATTAATCTTTTAACATACTAGTATGATGAGCTATCTTTCAGTGATTTGTTTTTATCGGAAAATAAACTTAAAGTTTTTCGTAATTATAAACCTGTTAGGGACCGACCATTTAACTTGAAGGGTGGGCCTTGGTTTTTTCCTAAAAAACTATTTTGAAAATGAATTTTGATGAAAAAAATATTTTGAAAATAATTTTTGATGAAAAAAATATTTTGGCAGCAGAGGGTAAGTAAAAAAAATATTCTGTCGCGATACTTTCAAAAAATAAAAATTCTGTCATGACGCATTCCCAAATTAATCTTTTTTTCCGCGGAAAAATTTTTCTGGCCAAGACAAAATACCAAGCCCCCCCTTCAAGTTAAATGGTCCGTCCCTTACATTGTCAAAGTTAAGATAATACGTGTAGGTCTTGATATTTATTGTTTTGAGTATATCATAATTATGATAGAATAATAAGAGGAAACAAAACAGTGTCACGAGATCGAAATTTTAAAGATTTTACATTAATTAAACTAAGGTATCAAACGGGCTACCTTCAAGTTGGTAATAGTAATTTCATTTTACTCAAATTATGCAAATTAACTTTACAAATGTTTTATAGAAATAAAGTAAAGGTTTTTAAAGTTATATGAAATAATCATCATACTATCATAATTATCATGATTTTTTCTCAACCAGTGCAAGATTAAACTGTGGCTGACCCGATATTCACATGACTTTTATTGAACATTTTGCAAGCATGCTCTTTGTACCTACATTGTTTGTATATTGATAAGAATAATTGCGACCGTTCACTGGCTGGCTGAAATGCTCATAAGATGGTTGAGTTCATGGTTACCACCAAATGCTGTCTGTGGTTAAACTAACTTAGTATTTTGCTAAATAAATTACAAAATTAAAAAAAAACTTTGTTAAATGCAAACAAAAAATAATTACGTTTCATTTATCCGAAACAAAAATCTTTTTTAACAATAACGCTTTACCAATGTTTGCTTTCTTTGATATCAAAGGATCGAATTCATTTTATATTAAAATGCAAAATATAAGTACCTCATAATGGAAACTACCGATGTTTAATATGCTAAAATTGTTCTTCATCCAAATAGATCTCTCATGAAAGATACAATTAAAGAGAAATTGTCCACGAAAAATAGTTTTTTTACTAACATAAAAAGGCCAACAGAAAGCTTCTCTTGCCTAATTTTAAACATATGAACAACAAATAATGCGTCTTTGGTACCATATTAATCTAAAATTCGAATGCCCCATTGGTGCCTCTTTTGCTTCTTAGAGGGATCAGTAGTGTAGCACCAGGAGCATGTTCATAATCAGGAATTCTACAATAGTTTTGATCGAAATAACCAAAACCATTGTTATAAGGATTGTTTAACGCCCACTTTTAACAGGGTCTTCTATTTATGGTGACATTGGTTATCCCATGATAATTTCTCCTCTTGCTGTACATCTATATCCCCATGAATCTGTAATCATTGGATATCGAATTTTTGTGGTTTTTTTTGTGTTTTCGGATTTACTGGTTTTGAATCTTTATAGGAATTTTTAAAGCAACAACCTCACTTACTGCTAAAAAAAATACTTTTTAACAAGTTTGGCAAAGTATGAATCATTCGAGACACGGGAACTTATACAGAAAGGTACAACCCCATCCCCAAGCTTGTCAAGAAGAAAAAATCGTCTTAACTGCAACATTGAAGAGAAGAACCACAATAAGTAAACACTAAATAAATTAAAATTATCAGGGAGGCTATGAACTAAAATCTTTAAAAAGGACATAATTACCGGCCCTTGAAAATAAGAAGAGGTCTTGGGACTATAAATATTTCTATAAAGGAACATTATTTACTGAATGAAAGAGACAAGTGATTGCAATGTAGCAACTTTTAAAAAAGCCATTTTTCATTCGCATGAAATATCTATACAAGATCTTAATTTTATCAGTGGTTCTTTTTTTAAGAGGATTTATTGATGAATTATGCAAAATCCAAAGCAGACAAGTACTGTAATTCGTCCAATATGGCAGTCAACTGGACTAAAAACCCAACATTGAAGATGAAATTACAAGTATCACTTTCACTTCTAGATTATGTCGATGATCTTCTCAGGCTTTTGAATCTCGAGAGACGTATGCAAAAACAAAAAATCTGAAAACTCTAAAATGAAACCACAAAATCACCTAATGTCAACCAAAGCTCACTGAAGACATAATCTTAAACTTGGAAGTACCTCTTATGTTGAAACAAATGCAATTCTACTTGAGTGATAATCGTTTTTCCAGACTTTTGGAGCATTTTTTAATTCATGGGTACTGCAGAGAAAGTTACATCACAATCAAATAAGCAGAGGTACAAATGGGGTATCCGAATGTCATAAGTCCGAAAGGGCAGATACAAAACCAGTAAACACTAACAAGAACGGGACAAAAACAGACAACAAGGAAAACATGGACCTCGCGGCGGTCGAGCTCGGACGGACCGCTGTTTCAACTGTCTCGTGGACTGCCTCAGCTGTGCCGCGGTCTTCCGGTCCGTTGGCTTCGTCCCGCAACTGACAGCCAACTTGAAAAAAAGACACACAAAATAACTGAATATGTCTTAAGTGAATTATAGGAACGTTATGAAAATTCATAAAGATAAGTGAATAAAATCATATATATCTGTTCTTTTAAACGGAGTTTCTGGGGATTGCTGAAATTGACATTTACGAATTGTCCTGTATCACAATAGTTGCCTCAAGAAGATTATGAAAATTAATATTGTAGGTCCGATTAAAAAACAAAACAAAATACTACATTTAAACAACAGCTTCTAAAAAGACCAGTAACAAAAATTAGGAGGGATTTCACATGGCAACAACTAAAGAAAGCCCCCTATGCCCCTATCGGACTGGCTTTAAGAGGGAAGAGAAATCATCAATCACCAAAGTCTTGAAGGCGTACCATCGGAACCCAGATGATACACATAGGTAACAGGGTAACATCTGGAAAGAATGCGATAGTTTTTATTACCTTGAAACGTATTGTTTGCAAAAAGTAGGTATTGAGCTGCAATAAGATTAAGTTTTGGCCTTGAAGTGCCTTGTACATGAAATGAAAACCTTAAACTTCTACTGCACCATTACGTAAATGAAGGCATAGAACTGCAACAAGATTACCATTTGATAACCTTGATCATAAATTGTAAGCATTAGACTGCAAAAAGATTATGTTTTGACCTTGAAGTGCTTTGTACGTTACGTAAATGCTTGCATAGAACTGCAACAAGTTAATGATTAAATATAGTTATTTTTAAAGTTGTTATGAAGTATTTAAGTTAATTCCATTATTTTACAAGGAAATAATTATAGTACGAAATAAATCATAGATTAGGTAACATTTTTAAACACTTTTTACGTGTACCTCGATTGTATTTATGGGCTCAAAATTAACGGCTTCTGTTGCAATAATTTCCATATCTTTTATCTTTGATGTTATTTGTACACGTGATTAAGTCTTTAAATGATTTAAACTGTTGAAGGTAAAGAGCTGAAATGAGCCCCAACCTTACGTAGTATAAAAACGTTAATGGTAAAATAGCAGGTTAAAGTGGGAGCATGGCTTGCAAAATTCAGCTGATAACGCTACTGACAGTCTTTGTTGGAAGTGTCAGTGTTAATGGTAAGATTTCCCTTTACTTCCGTTTTGTTCAGGTTTTGTTTACCTATCTTATATACATGTGTCAATGTAAAATTCGATGTTATACACAACACTATTTTGTTTCCTTTACCTTGGAACAAAACTAATTAAGAACAAGATGCTCACAGGAGCCTGAATTGCTCACCTGACATATGTGCCTGAAGTAAAGGTTATAAGGCAAAATCTATTTAACGTTGAAAGGGTCATAAGATTAATAAGGGGGTCATCTGACAATATGGTGGATCTATAGGTGCTGATCACTTTGGTTCTCAATCAAAATCTAAAAATCTGTCACCCTTTTTGAGTTATTTGCAAAAAAATGCAGTTTAACCTAATGTTCTATTTTTAGCCACAGCGGCCATGTTTTACAACCAATCAAAAAATCCCCACAACATTTCTATACACCTAATAATAATAAACAATAATACCAAGTTTGGTTCCATTTGGACTTAAAGTGTCAGAGGAGTTAACATTTTCAATGTAAGGAAATGCAGTTAAAATGCTCAATTGTGACGTTCCAAGGGCAATAACTCCTAAAAGGAAAGGTCCTACAACGTTGACCCTGTTACAAATTTTGTAGATCTTGATGCGCTTAACAATATGCAATTTACATTACTCAAATATCTTGTATAGTTTACAAGATATTGAGCTAAACAGGTGCAAAATTTGCAAAAAAAATCACAAAAAGGGCAATAACTCCTACATGGGTTGTTGGATTTTCTTCAAAATTTCAGAGCTGGTAGATCTTGAGGTGCTGATCACTTTTGTTCACCAATCAAAATTTTGTAATCTGATACCGTTTTAGAGTTATTTGCAAAAAACTGCCATTTACCTCTATGTTCTATTTTTAGCCACAGCGGCCATGTTTTACGACCAATCAAAAATTCCTACATCAGTTCTATACACCTAATGCTAATAAACAACTAAACCAAGTTTGGTTCCATTTGGACTTAAAGTGTCAGAGGAGTTAACGTTTTCAATGTAATGAGGAAATGCTGTTAAAATGCTAAATTTTGACGTTCTAAGGGCAATAACTCCTAAATGGAAAGGTCCTACAACGTTGACCCTGTTAGATATTTTGTAGAACTTGATGTGCTTAACAATATGCAATTTAAATTTCTCAAATATCTAGTATAGTTTTCAAGATATTGAGCTAAACAGGTGCAAAATTTGCAAAAAATCCACAAAAAGGGCAATAACTCCTACATGGGTCGTTGGATTTTCTTCAAAATTTCAGGGTAGGTAGATCTTGAGGTGCTGATCACTTTTACCATATGCCAGAATTTTGATATCTGTAGCCGTTTTTGAGTTATTTGCAAAAAACTGCATTTTACCCCTATGTTCTATTTTTAGCCACGGCGGCCATGTTTTACGACGAATCAAAAATCCCCACATCATTTCTAAGCACCGAATGCTAATAAACAACCATACCAAGTTTGGTTGCAATTGGACTTAGGGTGTCAGAGGAGTTAACGTTTTAAAAAGTTTACGGACGGACGACGGACGACGGACGACGGACGGACGACGGACGCCAAGTGATGACAATAGCTCACATGACCCTTCGGGTCAGGTGAGCTAAAAAGAAGTAAAAGAGCAGGGTATAAGAAATATGTGTGTGTAGATAGAAAGAAGGTCATAAAAGCCAAAGTTGTTCGGCTTTTTGTTTTCGTTAAGGTAGATGGGGTGTGTATCACTGAGCATCGTTTTGCCAACTATCAAAACATTAAAACTTATAATTCTTGTTATTCTAATTGATTTATATTGGGCTAGGTAAATATCAAATTGATAACTACAGCAATAAGGTTTTTCCTACCCCAGACATAGGTTGATTATCTTAGTAATAATTTGGTTCCCCAGTTTGGTATTTTTGGTTTTATTGTTCTATGCTCTTCATATTCATAATGTTTGGCATTTTCAATATTTTTGGTAGAGCGCCTCTGATGAGTCTTGAATAGACGAAACGCGCGTCAGGCGTAGCAAAATTTTTGTCTGGAACTTTGTTGTCATTTGTATTTTGTAAATACATTGTAAATAATAAGGAAAAACGCATTGTTCACGTTTTTCGAAAATTCTAATGGTGAACTTTTTATTAATTAGTATGTTTAAAAATTCATACAAAACATAGATTTTCACAGATTTTAAGAAAATCTATATAGTAGACTATTTTAGGTTAAAAAATGAATTATCCCTATTGATCTTATATAAAAAAAAGTATTTAAATCATGCATATATCAAAGTCATTTCTACAAAAATTATTATGGTGAACTTTGAATTTGATTATCGAGGTTTAAAGTATCAGTCATGGCTAACTGTGGCTCCAATTTCAGAAAATTCTTTGGATAAATCTTTAGACACCCCATCTGCTTTAAGATTTTTTATTTGCTTTACACTTATCCATAGCCAAATGTGAAAAACGAAACAGAACAAATTTTAACGACCTATATTTATAGAATAATTTTTTTTTACTTGTTATGAGAATATAAAACAAGAGGCTCCCAGGAGCCTAAATCGCTCACCTGGTCTTGATGTCAACCTTATATTTTGTAGAGCTAAATGAGCTGAACATTTAAGCAAGCAGCAGTTTTTTCTTTATCTACTATAGTTTTCATTCTATAGGCAAAAAACACGAAAAACCGTTATTTTAGGGGCCGTAACCCCTATAAGGGGTCATCTGACAACTTCAACCCTATGGAGACTTTTGTAGAGCTTTATGCACTGAACATTTAAGCAAGCATCAGCTTTTCTCTATCTGCTATAGTTTTCATTCTAAAGGCCAAAAACATGATAAGGGTTATTTTAGGGGCTGTAACCCCTATTAAGGGTCATCAGACGACTTCGATCCTATGGAGACTTTTGTAGAGCTAAATGCGCTGAACATTTAAGCAAGCAACAGCTTTTCTCTATCTGCTATAGTTTTCATTCTACAGGCCAAATACATGAAAAAACATCATTTTAGGGGCCGTAACCCCTATAAGGGGTCATCTGACAACTTTGACCCTATGGTGACTTTTGTACAGCTAAATTAGCTGAACATTTAAGCAAGCAACAGGATCTCTCTATCTGCAATAGTTTTCATTCCATAGGCCAAAACATGAAAAAACATCATTTCAGGGGCCGTAACCCCTATAAGGGGTCATCTGACAACTTTGACCCTATGGAGACTTTTGTAGAGCTAAATGAGCTGAACATTTAAGAAAGCAACAGCTTTTCTTTATCTGCAATAGTTTTCATACTATAGGGCAAAAACATGAAAAAACGCTATTTTTCACCTTTAAGGGGCTGTAACCCCTATAAGGGGTCATCTGACAACTTGGACCAAATGGAGACTTTTGTAGAGCTTTTAATGCTGAAGCAGTAGGGTGGCATCAGATTTCATCTATCTCTTATACTTTTTGATTTACAAGCCAAAAACAGTAGTCTGACCCCCCTGGTCTATTTTTAGCAACGGCGGCCATGTTTTTCGACGAATAAAAAATCCCCACATCAGTTCTGTGGGGGATAATCTAAGGTACCATCAGACCAAATTTGGTTTGAATCTGTTGAGCCGTTTCAGAGGAGAAGAAGTTTGAAGAAAAGTTAACGACGACGACGGACGACGGACGACGACGACGGACGCCAAGTGATGGCAATAGCTCACATGGCCTTTGGCCAGGTGAGCTAAAAAGGCTCAAATTGAAATTTTATTTTCATAAAAGAATATATCATACTAACACTTACAGCTGCCAAGAAAATCGATGTAGACGCTATTCTTGATCAAATTAGCGGAACGAATGCCGACACATGCGATTCTGGAGCTGAAAACATAGTAGACCTGGCCATAAATGTAGCAAGATGGGATAAAGAACGTACACCGGCAATAATGAACGCCAACTTTTGGTCCAGAAGACTAAACCTTCCAAATTTTGACGATGCACCTGAAAGAGTACTGTTTACCTTTGTACAAAACGTAGTAATCAGTAATCCCCGTGTATTCGGAGCAGTTTTAGCTTTCACTGAAAACAGATTTAGTAGATCTAGATTGCTGGCCCCATATGCATATCGGGATGGAGATAAGGTTAAAGCTTTTGATATCTCACAGGGTTACGATTACTTAGGAGCCCATTGGTTTGTGTTCTTGGCAGATTTGAATCCCGATGACGTTGCAAGTGTGCAGGTCCAAACAAATTTAAGGTAGTAATGTTAAAACCTAAATTTTACTGTTGTAATTTTAAGAATATGTATATTTATATATTTTATGTCATGTATATTTATCTTCATGAATAAATTAACTAGAATTATTTTTTACATTAATCACTAATTAAGGTAAGCTTTGTTATTTTGAAAATCATGGATCGAAATGGCATGAATCATTTAAGAATTAGTGATAATTCAATATTTATCACTTTTGGGCAATGTCATATTTCACCAATGAAAATAGACATGGTAAATGCAGCACCTGAATGTACATTTGTTTTTGATGATGATAACTTTTTCCTTAGTTGTTCGTGTAATAATAAATAACGTAATCCCTTTTATTAATGAAAAAATCGAGTTTTCTTATTTGACTGAATTCATATAAATATCTGTAGAAATAAGAAACGTACACACTCAGGCTAATGTTTAGTACAGTACCAGTTAACTATGTTTTATAATTATCTTACAATTATCACAGGGGAGAATCGGTATATCGGTAAAAATGAGCGTGAACAATTTTCCTATGGCGGTCAAGTATTGTGCGTGATCGCGAACAATTTTGTACCGGATCGTGAACAACGCATATTGGCGTGATTTCATAGAATTTACTAAAAATTAAGAAATTACAAACGTCATTTAAAAAACTAAAAGCGTCTGGCAAAATAACTATGTTTATGTTCTTTTTCTCATGTTCAATCGAACATAAACCATTTCTTTTCTAATAAGGGCAAAGTGAAACACAACACAAACTTGGTTTGGAGGTTTGCAGACAACCAGTATTATTTATCATAAATAAGTTACAATAAATCAGCTTTGAGCAGAAGCTGAACAAAACAGTCAATAAAGTTGTTTTTATCACAACAGCCTGCACAATACAGTTCATTGGCTCAAAAAGGTGATATCCGTCGAGCCCTCGCACTTTATCCTACTGTTTTAGACCACGGATTGAGATCAGTCGTGAAGATATCCGGCAGCTTCTTAAGTAAAAAGTGTCTGGTTTTTATACAGTTCCACATTGTGGTCGATAAACAACAACTGAAAATAGAAACACAAATACGACAGCAGTATCAGATCTATAATATCGCGCAATTTGTTGCATCATATGCACCCTTTTCGATTAACTTCCCTTCCACAATGGACTTATTGAATGCAATTTATCATAAGATAATGAATTTTTGAAACAGAATTTGGCGCAAACTAATTGAACTTAAACATATCTTTATCTACGAAAATAAATGACAAAACTGTATGCGTTTTACCAATAGAATCTTTACAGTTAAAAACAACATAACACTTTCACTTAGATAACAAATTTTAAAACAACTTATACCAGGCAATAATTTGAACACAAATAACATTCTAAAAAAAAATAAATAACCAATTCGGTTCAAAGACACATGTGTATACGTTGAATGCAAACCGTCGAATGACTTAAATTCCCGCCTTTGAATACATGATACCAATCCCGTGCAAATTCATACGCTTATACGACTAATCACTTTTATCTTAAACGAAAAGAAATTTATTTATGTTCTTTTTCTCATGTTCAATCGAACATAAACCATTTCTTTTCTAAAAAGGGCAAAGTGAAACACAACACAAACTTGGTTTGGAGGTTTGCAGACAACCAGTCGAGTCAAAAGGAGAATGGGAAAAATAAAAAGAAATAAATAAAATCATGGCCATCTTAAGCGTCAGAGCGCCACATGCCGTGTATCATTTAAACTTGTGTTGAAATAATTAATCAAAAATTAATTAATACTTGTTGAAAGAAAGTATTATATTACTAAGAAACTCTACCTTTAGTGTACGAAACAAAAGACACATGATTTTGTATAATAAACAATGTAAGCCAGTTTTCCCTCTGTATGGGGATCAGACTCTCTGGAAAGCATTACCATGATTTTCAAATCACATATATTGCATATGCATTTGAGATAATTTACTGCATCTAAACAACAATGAAACGTAAAAGTGAATTTGTTAAGGGACATACTCAACTGGTATAAATTCGAAACATCCAGAATAAAAATAAAAATCAAAAACTCTTAAAGAAAAACAAGGATTTTCTTTCAAATGTATCACAATTTCTATTTACAACGTAAATTCAAAATTAAATTATGTAACTGAGAAAACTACCTAAAAATAATTAAAAATAATAAACTCCTAATTATTTATGTATTGCCTTTAGAAATGAATATCAAAGTAGAAAAAAGTTCAAATTGTATCGTGAAGCACCTATTAAAACAAAGAAAGTATGAAACTCTATAAAACCGAAAATAATATCATACATGTAGTTTCATCCGTATAATTACTGTTCAAACCAACACAGATATACTTTAAATAAAGAACCTACAGTTTCGCTCATCTTTGTTCTGCAAAAACAGAGTCACAGGGTCATTTTTTCTTATTCTACAATTACTGAGCCATGCACCAAGTCTTATTCTACAGATACAGAGCGATAAGGTCCGCTTATTTTTGTTCAACAATTAAAGAGCGACCAGAACCGCTTACCTTTGTTCTACAATTATTAAAGAATGAACAAATTCGTTTATCTTTGTTTTACCAAGCACTCAATAACGGCCAGATCCTCTTACTAGTATGTTTATTCTATAATTACAGAGTGGCCAGGTCCGCTTATGTTTATTCTTTAATTACAGAGCGGCCAGGTCCGCTTATGTTTATTCTATTTTACAGAGCGGCTAGGTCCGCTGAATTTTGCCTAACACATTTGAGAGGTCAAGTACGCTTACCTTTGTTCTACAGTTACAGAGCTACCAGGTCCGCTTATGTTTATTCTACAATTACAGAGCGGCCAGGTCCGCTTATGTTTATTCTACAATTACAGAGCGGCCAGGTCCGCTTATGTTTATTCTATTTTTACAGAGCGGCCAGGTCCGCTTAATTTTGCCTTACAAATTTAGAGAGGTCAAGTACGCTTACTTTTGTTCTACAATTACAAAGCGGCCAGGTCCGCTTATGTTTATTCTACAATTACAGAGCGGTCAGGTCCGCCTATGTTTATTCTATAAATATAGAACGGCCAGGTCCGTTTAATTTGTCCTAAAATTACAAAGCGGTCATCCCCGCTCAAGATTATTCTAAAATTAGAGAGCAGCATGTTTATTCTAGTATAAATACATAGCGGTCAGGTCTGCTATTTTCACCGAGTGTTCAAAGGAATATAATTTTATCTACAATTACATACAAAGCGACCAGATTCACCATTCATTAATCATAATGGCCATGCATCTTTATTTTGAAAAACAATTAGAAATATAACTCTCGTGTTACCATCACGTAACATGTACGTCAGAAAGGCCAAAATATAATAAACTTCCATTTATAATATAAACACATGTAATGTTCCTGCTCGATCTTATGAGCTACTAAACTGACAGAGATCGAGCTCATTAAAAACACATACTTATGCTCTACTTGCCCGGTCTAGACGTGCAGCAACACCTAAAGTTTACATCCATTATAAAAACCCTTAATACTTTAGATAGGACTTGAATATAGAAAAAAAAATGCAAATGCAATGAAAGAAAACTTATATAAATCATAATCAATATACTCTTTCAACGTACTTTTAAAACTTAATTCCACTCTCATTGCCTTAACAATTAATCAACATTCATAACATAACGATCTAGCTTATAGCATCAGATGCATCTCGGGAACTACTTTAAAACTGAATAGGTGTGCAAATCGTAATCCATGAATCTCAATCATTGAAGTATTATTAGTACGTCTAATAATTGCATATACAGAATGGAATTTATGAAACGTTCCGTCCGATACCATGTTCCGTAACAATTACAGAAAAATCAAACACAATGTATAGATATTCATTAACAGAATCTTTGAACTTCTAAAGAAAAATAAAAAGCGCACATATGCACGAAATTCTCACCATTAAAACCCGACTACGACCAAGGATAAACCTTTATACAAAAGATTGTAAACATATAGTAGAATTCTATCAACCGGTTTGACAACTATATCTAAATTTTGAACAATGTTTTATTTACATAAAAAGCCTTATTAAAGTGTATAGAATTGCACAATTTATCCTCGCTAAAGTAGATAAAAAAATACATATTTACTATAGTTAACATCTTGTCTATCCAAATTTATTGATTTAAACATAATTTACTTTCATTTATTCACTTTCAATGCCATATAGATCAAAGTTATTAAAAGATATTACCTAATGAGTATAAACTGACATTGAAGACTTTTCCAATCGTCGTTAATGTTCCTCTGGACATTGCTCTAAAAGCAGGCATCTCCGTTTGGGGTTTAGAGCTGTAGCATAATCCTGTAGTAATTCTAGATGAACCATTGACCGTTGAATGCGTTGAGGCGACACCAAAGAAAGTTTTAAGAGTTTCTCTCGATTTGCTGTACATGCATGAAGATTCAAAACAAATAAAAGTATCGTTTTCGTCAGAGTCGAGATCTCAAACATTATAAAAAATGAAGACGAAAATTAAATAACCAATTCGGTTCAAAGACACATGTGTATACGTTGAATGCAAACCGTCGAATGACTTAAATTCCCGCCTTTGAATACATGATACCAATCCCGTGCAAATTCATACGCTTATACGACTAATCACTTTTATCTTAAACGAAAAGAAATTTATTTCCTTTACTGAAATACATTTTAACATTTTGCTTTGGAAATTCCATTTTTCCTAAAAACGTAAAGGCGCTATCCTACCCAACGTTTTTTACATGATAGTTGAATTAAAAGAACAATTTATTTCAAATAAATCTTTAAATATGTTAAAAAAACTGAAAAAATATTTTGATATTTAACATTGAAAATGTCTCTAAATATAAAATATTCCATTTATTTAACTTAAATGGAATATTAAAGGGGGAAAAAGTGTAAAAAACGATTCAGAATTTGCCTTTTATGATCGCGAACTATTAGGTACCTGCAAAATTCGATCGTGAACAGGACAGCGTGACCACATGAAATATAATATATATTTTTAATTAAACCTTCGATTTAATGATAATTTTAATATTCAATTCATGATCATAATGAATGACATAATTTAAAACCTTGCTACTGGACAAAATTTACAGTTTTCAATGATTTTATCATGAACATTCTCATAATGATACAAAAAATTGTTAAAGATAAAAGTGCAACTAAAAGAACCTCCTATATAACTTGTTCAGACAGGCAACATTTTTTTTTCGAAAAATCCAAAATGGCTACCCTAAAGCCTCAATAGCTGTATATAGCTTTCATCTGATTGATTAGTGGTTTCTATCCTTTTTTTTAAATTGGACATTTCAATGGTGATTTTTTTTTCAGTGTACGTATAAAGAATGAGAATTGTAGCAATATTTGTTGAAAAAGTGATGTTTCTTTTCTTTTTAATACAGTGCAATTTTAGTAATTTTGATAATTTTGCTTACCTTGTACTCTAAGGTAGGAGTTTCGCATCTTTCCAGACTACTCAAAAAGGCTACAATTTGCAAATTTTTTAAGGGTACTCATTGTCCAAAGTAACGTCTTTATATTCTTATCGTTCATCAATAAAAAAAAACCCCAATAACATATCTGGACAAACAGGCACCAATGGTACATTCGAGTGTCCGAAAGTCCGAAAGAGTAACGGCAAACCCAGTGAACATGAACAAGAACAGCACGAGAAAACACAAAACAAAATCAACCGAACAGAAATCAACAGAGTAAACTTTGGTGCTCCGGAAGAGAAAGCGGTTCCTGCCTGCTATAGCACACCCGCCGCGCAGTCAATTTCCAATCCAGTGTGTCAAATCCGGTAAAGGAAGATAAAACAAAACCCTATGACAAACCAAGACATATTATGATAATTATTTTTTTTAAAAGCAGAGGCACCAATGGGGCATTCGAGTGTCAAAAGTCCGAAAAACGACAGAACCGATAAACATAAACAAGAACAGCACAAGGAAACACAAAACACAAAAACTTTGCGTTTCTTTGTCTTCCACTGGCCTTTCCTGTTGCTGAGATTTTTGTTCTTTCTTTTCATTCCTGAAAAATAAGTTTTATATATACATGTCAATCTGTTCAAACGCTTAAACTCTTCATTATCTAAAACATTCGATATTGACTAATAAATTGTTCGCGATCATAGTTCACGATCCAAAACCAGCGGTGCCAAATTGTTCGCGATCCCAAAAATAACAAAAACTACATAAAATGTCCAGTTTCTCTCTTGCATTTGAAAGAAGATATATTTTTTAGCTCTTGGTAATGAAATAATGATATTTGAATCTAAAACACCATATTTCATGCATTTTAATATTAATATGAAGCAGAACACACATGTTTTGTTTACAAAATGTGTTAAATTCTGACCTTTTTATATCAACATACTATCTGCCTTTTCAAAATTTGAGAAAGCTATTCAATTTTAAGTAAAACGGCTTTCATGTTTCCATTTATTAAGCTAAAGCATTTTGCCAGACATAATTTGTTTTTTTAATTTTGCTTTTTTTAACGTGCTATAAAAGAAAAAAGACTGACCATCTACGAAAAAAATCCAATATGCGTTGTTCACGATCCGGTACAAAATTGTTCGCGATCACGCACAATACTTGACCGCCATAGGAAAATTGTTCACTCTCATTTTTACCGATATACCGATTCTCCCCTGTGATTATATTTATAATATTCTGACAAAATTTCAAATTGGGCGTTTGTTTTAGCACGAACGAAACAATCACTGAAGATATATTTTATGTAGAGAGAGAGAAAGGGAAATGGACATCGCCATACTTTGATTGTGGTGGGGGAAACATATGGATGATGACTTATTCTGCTCCCATTGTTGGACCTGACGGGCAAGGGAACCAGGTATTTAAGTAAGTTTTATTGAAAACGTTATTTGAATTGTTTGCATTTTATTTTGAAGGAGCAAATTAGAAAGACGAAAAACCACGATTAGCAAAAACAGAACATCAATAATGTCTGATGATTTGGTGCCTTCTGCAAAGTATCCAACGGATCATTTTCGTAGAGAGTTGCGTTATTATTTTGAGATATATTTTATTCTAATCTGTTTTGTTTTGGTTGAAATATATACGGCTATCTGTAAAAACTTTAACCATGCATATTCATTTTCAGCTATTATGTTTTACAATTTGCACGCACAGTCGTTTTGTAAGAACGTTGTCATCTTAAATTCATATTTTGCTTTATAATGACAATTTTGTAGTGGTGTTGCAACAATTGATATTGACCTGGGAAATCTCGATATTAACCAGTGCGATGGCGAAGATTATGAGGATGGAATATTTTACGATTTCTTTAAAGGAACTCATAAATGCCCAGAAAATAGCCAGGTAAATTTTAATTTATCAATAATTCCAACAAAACATTTCATTACCAATTTGTTGTTTTGAAAATATGTCGTTGCTTTACCCAATGGTCACCTTAAATTAGATGAAATTGGAAATAATATCTCTCTTTTAAAACAAAAGGCAATATAAATTAATATATTTTAAAACTTTATATCATTGAGTTTTGAAACTGTGATCTATATTATGTCGATTTTAATATTTTATTTAACTATTGTTTTATAATAAAAAGAAACAATAATAGAGGGAAAAAATCATCAATCACAATACTGTATCTCACTATGCGTGTACAAATAAAAAAATAGCGTTATTAACACTTTTTTTATATTTACTGGGCATAAATCAAAATTTCATTAAAGATCCAAGCAAAAATCGAGATGTGTTTTTAACTCAAAGACATTAACGCAAAAAGTGGACTCGCTGTAATTTTGAAACTGGGAATAATCAAGATAAGAATAAGCCCTTATTATTATAGGACGAATGGTATTTCAATACTAATATTATGTTATATTCGTAGCACCCATATCCCTCAGCCTTTGATTTAATCAATTTTAGCATATTGACGTAGTACTAGCATTTAGCACCAATAATGTAACAAGTAACAAGTATATTTCAATTTTCCTACAGTGTATCTTTGAAGCGGGCTATGGTCTCAGAAGAGGCGGCTATAGATGTGAATGTGAGGATGGGTCAACCATAATAGAAGGCGGGCTTCTTGAGAGTGCAACTCAAGGTCAACTGAACCAAATCAAGTGTCCAGGATAATCATTTGGCAAACAGAAAGTTCAAATAATTAGGTTATAAATAAAATTTGAGGACAAACATGGATATTCATTTCTTGTTCTCTCCACCCTGAACGGCCCTAAATCTTCTATAGGGCTGTCGTTTTTAAGGATCTTCCAGTTTAGTCTGTTTGTGAGGGTTTTTTATCAACATCTTTAGCCCTAACGTCTAGCTTGAATTTAACACGAATTAAAGAAAATTACTACAAACTGTAAAAACTTCATATATTTGAATCTGTAACATGTGTTTCGTGTTGACAAAAGTTTTTTTTTTCAAACTAGCCATTGGAACAGAATAAAAAAATTTAGCTACTGAGCAGAACTCCAATAACGATAACGAAAGGAAAACATTCTGTACCTGATAAAGAATAATTTCTCAATTTCAGAAACTTTGCATTAATGGATTCTAAACACGTCTTTTGAAATCATATTCCAATATATATCAATGCAACATACATTATGAATACATTGTCATCTATTAAACCGCAAATAACCTTAAAAACATCCCCTATATTCTCTTCATGCATTTGTTTTGGAATACCACAAACTTCGCTCTAAATGCATGAACTAAACAATTTGATCATACATCAAAACTGGTTTCTTATTGCTGTTGTATAAGCTTATTTTTGTGCTTTTTTGCTTTGTTTTCTATTAAAGATATCTCAATTTTTGCTTTTCAGCTCACCTGGACGGTCCATGTGAGCTATCGTCATCACTTGGCGTCCGTCGTCGTCTGTCGTCGTCTGTTACCAAATGTTCTAAAATCTTCTCCTCTGAAACTACTAAACAGAATTTAATGAAACTTCGTATGAATGATCCTTAGGGTGTCCTGCACCATACTTGTGTTTCGATTTTTGATTCGACAAAAAACATGGCTGTCGTTACTAAAAATAGATCAGGGGGTCAGACTACTGTCTTTGGCCTGTTAATCAAAAAGAATAAGAGATAGTTCAAATCTGATGCCACCCTGCTGCTTCAGTATCAAAAGTTCTACTAAAGTCTCCATTTTTTGGGCAAAGTTGTCAGATGACCCTTTATAGGGGTTATAGCATTTTTTCATGTTTTTGGCTTATAGAATGAAAATTATTGAATACAGAGAAAAGCTGTTGCTTGCTTATATGTTCAGCTCATTTGCTCTACAAAAACATTCATAGGGTCGAAGTTGTCAGATGACCCCTTATAGGGGTTATAGCCCCTTAGAGGCGAAAATTATGTTTTGGCCTATAGAATGAAAACTATTGCAGATAGAGAAAAGCTGTTGCTTGCTCATATGTTCAGTTCATTTGCTCTACAAAAACATTCATAGGGTCGAAGTTGTCAGATGACCCCTTAAAGGTGAAAAATAGTGTTTTTGGCCTAAAGAATGAAAACTATTACAGTTAGAGAAAAGCTGTTGCTTGTTAAAATGTTCAGTTCATTTAGCTTTACAAAAGTCTCCATAGGATCGAAGTTGTCAGATGACCACTTATAGGGGTTTCAGCCCTTTAAAGGCGAAAAATAGTGTTTTTGGCTATAGAATGAAAACTATTGCAGATAGAGGAAAGCTGTTGCTTGCTTAAATGTTCAGCTCATTAAGCTCTTTTAAAATAGTCTCAATAGAGTAAAAGTTGTCAGATGACCCCTTATAGGGGTAACGGCCCTTAAAATAACATTTTGCATATTTTTGGCGTACAGAATAAAAACTTTTGCTGAAAAAGAAAAACTGTCGCTTGCTTAAATGTTCAGCTCATTTAGCTTTACAAAAGTTGTCATAGGATCAAAGGTTTTTTCAGATGACCCCCATATAGGTGTTATTGCCCCTTTTAGGCGAAAAATAATGTTTTTGGCCTATAGAATGAAACTTTTGCAGATAGAGGAAACATGTTGCTTGCTTAATCAGTTCATTATAAAAGTCTACATAGGGTCGAAGTTGGCAGACGATCCCTTCAAGGGGTTATGGCCCTGTAAAGTTGAAAATCATGTTTTTTTGCTTATAGAATGTAAACTATTGCAGATAGAGAAAAAGATTTTTCTTGATTTAACATTCAGCTTATTTAGCTTTACAAAAGTCTTCATAGGGCTGACATCAAGACCAGGTGAGCGATTCAGGCTCGTGGGAGTCTCTTGCTCATGATTGTTTTGTCGTGTACACTTATATAACATTTCAATTATTTTAATTTCCTTTACACGGAACTAAAGAAAGATTTTTTTGGTACTTTGTATTTTTTGCTCACCTCAAGAAGCGAGGGAACATACATGTTTGTGATGCAACGAGCATCCGTGTCAACGTCCTACTACTTCCATTTTTTGGTACCTTGAAAAAGCTTTTAAAGTCCATTCCTACTTACTGGCCAGTGTTACATCAACCAGTACTTTACAAATAATTGCTTTTTTGAAATATTTGTTCTAGTTTACATTTATTAGACAAAAAAATATATAAGTTTTCATATTTTTATGGTCAAACCCCTAAAAGGGTCATCCGACACCCACGAATCTATGCAAACTTTTGTGGAGCTCATGAACTGAAAGTTTCATCGAGACAGCTTTTTCTCCATCTGTAAAGTGTTCATTGTTTTGGCTAAAACATGAAGATACAATGTTATTTTATAGGTTTAAAGAGCAAAAACCACTATAAAGGATCACTGACAATTTTAACCAAAGACCTTTATATAGATAAATGTGCTGAAATCTAAAGCAAGCACCTTTTTCCTCTATCATCATACTTTTTATCCCATAGGTAGTAAAACTTGCTTGACAAAAACATACAAAACGGGTCATATAACAACTTTGACCCATTAGAGTTTTTGGTAGATTTTTTTATCTATCGAGCCTAAGACCATTCAGGTTCATTCATCTATACTAGTTTACAAGTTATAAGCCTTTGAATGTAATTTTAATATGTTATATTTCTACAGTGGCCACATTTGTGGACAAATTATCAAGTGGAACACAATTTTAGAGATCATATCCTTGAATAATTCTCTGTATCTGTCACAATTTCAATGTAACTTTTTCCCTTCGTTTGATACAGCTTACTTAGATTACTCAGAGTTGATTTTCTCTTTTGTGGACAGTTCGAAACCAAAACTCTTTGCGTTCTCGCGTCAATGGTCATAGGAATGACAATAAAAAAAATGATAATTGCAACTTTTATCAGACTAGCCATGACCAATGCTTGAACATAAAAGTCCGTTTTTATCTATATTGTATCTAAACGTTCCATACAAGTGTTGCCGCTTTCGGTGGCGACGTTATCATTGTCACGTTACAAATACGGGAAAAACGTTACGCTATTTGATAGGGAAAATAAAAATAATTGACCAAAAAAATAAAGAAAACTTTTCACAACATTCTGGGGGCCTAAAAATGTAATTAAAGTCTATAATAAAGTCCATAATAACGATTTAACATTTACAGCTCATAATTCAAGGGACACTTAAAAATTTGCCGTGTTAGTTACTAATCTACTTGTGGTGCAATCTTTGCAGCTTTGGCAAGTCCGTCGTACCTGGTGAAGATTTCTTCGATGACGCCTTGCTCCCACATCTGTCTCGGAGTGTTGTCAATTATCTGTACTACCGCAACGGCTTTTTCTTGTGTTTCGGTATCCTTCAATAGAATTCTCGGAGCACAGGAATTATGTCCTCAAGCGCTTTGAAAAGTGGTCTATGAGCGTTTCCTAGCGTTCTAAAAGTATATTCGCGCACACATGGTTTAGTTCGTTTAAACAGTCTTTCAAATCGGTTCAATCTTCTTTAGTGGAGCGGATAAACTTGATCTTGCACCAAAATATTTCACATCGTGATAAAAGCATGAAATTTTGTACAAACATTCTTCAATATATAGTGGTTCAGAATTCATAGTTGGCCATCTTGATTTCCGTCATTTTCAAGATGGCCGCCGCGAAATTAAAATGGCGCCATTTTTCTATAATCTTTTTTACCAAAATACTTTTTTTATAGAACAATAAACACCTATATTAGGAAACACATGATAAAGGAAAGGTTAATTAATTTATTTGTAAGTGAGCACACGAAATAAACTGTCAAAAGTATAGATATCCCAGTTTTTAAAGCTGTGAATTGCCTTAAGACTTGATTTTTCACTAAAATATTTGACATCGAGATAAAAGCATGAAATTTTGTACAAACATTTGTCAATATTTAATGGCTCAGAATTCACAGTTGACCATCTTGATTTCGGCCTTGTTCAAGATGGCCGCCGCAAAATTAAAATTGCACCAGTTCTTTATTATCTTGTATGCGTAACTACCTTTTTGTTTATAAATTTGTTGTTTTATTGGCCAAGTGACAATTATATTAGAAAACAAATGATAATTGTAAGGTTGGTAAATTTATTTGTTAGTATGCATGCGCAATAAACTGTCAAAAATATAAATATGCCTGTTTTACAAGCAGTGAGTTGCAATTCCGACCATTACCTCCCCGTGGTGGAAGACGGACCCTGCTCCAGCGATAACAAAGGATACTCTAGAGCAGCTAACACTGTCGGTGATGTGTCATGGGGTGGACGACCAATGGCACATAGCGAGTCAAAAAGTCGCTGCAGAGGCTCTTTTGCCTAGAGTCGCGGCTATAAAAACCCATCAGTCAGTGAATTGCCTTTTAACTTGACTTTTCACCAAAATATTTCACATCGTGATAAAAGCATGAAATTTTGTACAAACATTCCTCAATATATAATGTTAAAGAATTCATAGTTGGCATCTTGCTTTTGGCCATTTTCAAGTAGGCCATCATTAAATTAAAATATCGCCATTTTTTAATCATCTTGTATGCACATTTACTATTTGCTTTTTATTTTCTTGTTTTTATTGGACATAAAAATGATAAATGTAATGTAAAATATTTATCCGTGTGCAATGCTAATTTACATGTCAGACCAAATAAAGCTTGATGTCCTTTTCGCATTATTTTTACATGGTGGTAGTGACTGACTACTTTGGCCCCTGCTCACAAATAAACTATTAAGACTCGCAATATAATAACAGCTTTTAATTTTAGACTCTTAAATAATTGGGGTATTTTGTAAATACAATGATTTACACAAATGTCAAAAGTTGTGTTGTGTTCTCGAGGTCCAGAATACATTTGTACATGCCATGCAAAACACACACAAAATACGAAAGTGAACTCAGAAAAATAAGATAAACCCGTTGTCCCACTGAAGTTTAGTGTAAATTGACAATTGTATAATTTGGTCATGAAATTGTGTTCAAACCAACATATTGGTTTAAGAACTAAGGATTGTTCTGGTTTGGCTTGGCAAATGGGAAGCTGAAAATTTTGTATCTGTATTATTGATAATGCTTCTGTTACAAAACCTACAGCACTTGTGCAGTTTTTTTTTCATAAGAAAAGCATTCATTAAAGTTTTATACTATAAGAAAAACCTGGAATTAAGATTTACCCTACACGACACTTTTTTTAATGTACTAGTTACTCTGAGTAAAATGTATGACTTGTAATGTACTAGTTACCCTGAGTAAATGAAGATATTCAAGTATTGAGCTTATAGGTGACATGTTTCTAATAATACCATATATCAGTCTTACGTACATTAAACCTCACAAAACCCAAAAGGTCAGTCTTTTGACTAATTGTAACTAGAATCACTTTTATGTCGGTAATGTTTAAATTCCTTTGACGATATTTTTCATTTTTCACACTAATAAAACATATTTATATCTTGGCTTATGATTCAATATCAATATCATGCGCATGATAAAAACTTGAAGGGATACCCCACCCGACCATTCGGAAAACAGACAGTGGAGGCCTGACTGACCAAACAGGAAAGAGGACGAATGTTGCAACTCATCATACCAAAGCTCTATACCTAATTTAATTTGGAATCAATGCCCTAGTAAGTAGAAACCATGAAATCTTACGAAAAATTGTCATGTCTTTCCCATAAAAAGTCTAAGCTGGCTCGGAACACAGGAAGCAGATATGATACTGGCCTGAAAGGGTGTGGAACGATACAACTCATCATGCTAAAGCTGTGTACAATATATAAAATCAATCCTTTCAGAAAAAAGCCCCGAAATATGTTTGAAAGTTTGTAATGGACAGCCAGATGGACGGACAGACGGACACGGTGATTGCAATACAGCCACCTCTCTTACGAGTGGGGATGTTATTACTTAAGATTCATCATTAAGTCTTATTCAAGATCATGTAGCACTAATGAAAAGTTCATATTTCATATAATCTGGCATATATTGTACAAAAGGAATTTAAATGCCATATGTTTTTAATTTTACGACATCCATCTTGAAAGGGGCTGTTACTGATAATTTTAACTGTCTAATTTAGTAAAATTAATACGACTGCTGCAAATATATTACGCAACTTCTTCTTTTCATTTTTGGTCATTTTAAAACTGTAAACACAAAACTTTAAAGCAATTTGTAACTCAAATTGTTATATTTGTATCAATTTACTGCAATTATGTCAAAATTTAGCGCATGCGCAGCAGTAAACATTCAAAATTACGTTACATATATATGTTAACCTTATATACACTAAAACCGTGAATTAATATTTTAAATAGAAAAAAATACGGTTATAGCCATGAATTGTATAAAAAAAAGAAGAAATGACGCCATTTTGAATTTCATGGTGGCCATCTTGAAAACGGCCGAAATTGAAATGGCCAACGATCTTATCTTAATGTTGAGTACTTAAGGCACCATCATACCAAATTTCATGCTTTTATCACAAAGTGAAATATTTTACCCTATATCCGCTCCACTACTTGTGTTGCTATCGGTCTTTCATGAGAAGTTGAGATGATGTTAACGGGTGCAGATCACGAATGTCGGCCGACACGTACATAATGTTTTTAGCTAATCTTTTTATCTTAATAATAATCTTTTTTCCCAAGTTCCAAAACGATAATCTTCTTTTCATACTGCTTGTGTGCTTCTAATGATGATAGTAGCAAAGGTTAATAAGTTTTAAATGACAACCAAAAAATATAGGCAACTTGTGTACTGGAAATCTGACAAAACCAGCAAACAAAGACAATAAATCAAAGCGCTAAAGCGTTTAAAGGCAAGCGAAATATATAAGAAGCAAATGTGTACCAAAGGGGTAATCAGTATCATAAAACCGTAAAGACAAAGACAAAACCGGCAGACAAAAAATCATCACAACAAAACAAACCACATAACAACATAAAACACACACACATAACAACAAAACCGCATTCAGCAACGCGAACTCAAGTCGAAACGAGAGTGAACTCATGTGCTCCGGAAGAGTAAGCAGTTCCTGCTTGCTATAGTACACCCGTCACGTTGCCAAAGATTGATTAATTGTTGGTCAAATCCGGAAAGGATGACATATATTATAGATTTATTCTTTGTTAAAGTATATTGTTCAAAATGTTTGCGAAATATTAATTTTGATGAGCGAAGAAAGGATCGTCATGCAAATGCCCTCAAATTTAAAGAACACAATTGCACACACAAGACAGGTATCGTGTAAAAACGGATCAATTGAAACACCCCTTCGATTAAAATGCACTCGTCCAAATGATGTGTATTGTATGCTGAATTTATGAATGGAGAAGATATTTTCCTTACATTTACCAATCAAAGAACAGAAATATTTATACGAACAAATCAAGTAATAGATGAATACATAATGTATATTCTATCGCCACTAACTAAATAGTTCCTCATGTAAGATGCAAAGGAATAAATAAAACTTGTGCCGGTCATATAAAATGCCAATAAAAATGGAGATTTAAAGAAGTGTATATCATGTTAACAAATATTGAAAAGTAATATAGAAAATAAAGCATTTTATTCCAGACTGGATGCAGGAAGATCACTCCGTCTAGACTGAAAAAAAAAACGCGAAAATCATCACTACTCTATAGACTCCACAAGGCTTCGCTGGAGCTTGCCTAAAAACCAAATGCTAGTTTAATTTTGACCCATGTTACCTCTCCTTCCAATAACCAGTTCACATACAACAATAAACAAGGGGTTGCACTAAGTCGTGCTAAGCATACCCCCACTCGGCCATTCAGAAAACAGGAAGAAGATGACCGACTGACCTGGAAAGGGGAGGCACGGTACAACTCATCATGCTAAAGCTGTATACCAAATTTGAAATAAATCCCTTCTTTAGAAGCCGAGAAATCTGTTACGAAAAATTGTCTATTTTTGACCCATAAAAAGTCTAAGTCAGCTCGGAAAACAGGAAGTAGATGATAGACTGACCTGGAAAGGGGAGGCACGGTATAACTAATCATGCTGAAGCTGTGTACCAAATTTGAAACCAATCCATCCAGTAGAAGCTGAGAAATCTGTTACAAAAAATTTCACTTTTCAAATTTTTTACCCATAAAAGTCTAAGTCAGCTCGAAAAACAGGAAGTAAATGATGGACTGACCTGGAAAGGGGAGGCACGGTATAACTCATCATGCTGAAGCTGTGTACCAAATTTGAAACCAATCCATCCAGTAGAAGCCGAGAAATCTGTTACGAAAAATTTCACATTCCAATTTTTTTTCCCCTAAAAAAGTCTAAGTCGGCTTGGAAAACAGGAAGTAGATGATGGACTGACCTGGAAAGGGTAGGCATAGTATAACTCATCATGCTGAAGCTGTGTACCAAATTTGAAACCAATCCATCCAGTAGAAGCAGAGAAATTGAACCGGACGGACAGACGGACAGACGGACGGACAGACGGACGGACAAGGTGATTGCAATATAGCCCCCTCTCTTACGAGTGGGGGTATAATACAATTATAATTAATTAATAACATGATTCGATTCAGTCCGAGGTGAGCAGATAAACCATAAATACGATAAATCGTACCTTCAAAATCGTCACAGGTTTAACCCACTGAACACAGAACGGTATCGGAACGTTAGTTTATAGTTCTCTCAGGGTTTTTTAAAACTATATAGTTCTCAGAACGTTTTAAAAACGTCCCTTCGTAACGTTCCGCTGTAACCTTTTTAAAACGTTCCGTACGAACGTTATTATATCGTTCTATCAAGGTCCCTTCGTAACGTTCCGCTGTAACCTTATTAAAACGTTCCGTACGAACGTTATTATATCGTTCTATCAAGGTAAAATATTTCATGGATCGTTCTGAGACAGTTAGTACAAAACGCAAGAAAACGGACTGTAATTAAAACGTTTTAAGAAAGTTTTAAAGGTCCTTAAAAAAAACAAAGAATTTATTCTTTAATACATGTAAGATACTTATTAAAACAGTATTGTTATACATGTAGCATGCATAATTCCTTAACAATTATTTGAGAAAAGGAATTATTTTAAATGCGTCAAGCGATATGTATTTCAGCATTTTAAAAATGATTCCTTATTTTTTTATAAATACATTCAATGGTATTTATCAATATATCATGGTCTAATTTACATTTCTAAAATATGAATTATCGCAATTGTTTATGATCGTTTATGTATATTCTAATAAAAATACAAATTTACATAAAAATAATTTCAATTTCAAATTCGGTAATAAACATGTGAAGTATCTCGCACTTGAAAATAGACATGCGCACAACAGTATCGCCCGCGTTTGAAAAATTATGACTGCCGACAGGATAGACACATTTCAATGTCTCGGATATACCGGTAAGAAAGTATTTTTATATTGACAAAATGTTAGAAAAGAACAAATTATATTTGGGATTCTAACGGATTTGATTAATATGTATAAACTATCATTCTTAGTTAGACAAAATATTCTTAAATAACAAATGAATAATCAGACAATCAACTTCTCGTGTTCATGCACATTTATGTTATGAATAATATATTTGTTAACGACAATTCTATAAATTTGTGTTTATTTTGATTTCATTTGTTGATATATACATGCACGATATATAGAAGATATTAAATCAAAGTAATTAAGCTGAGAGTTTGTGTATTTAAAAACGAGCGCTTTATCTCTACACACAGATATCAAATTGCATCTGCTACAACACCGGTCATGCTGACCCAAGATAAGAAAAATATCTAAATTTGATACACTAATCGTAATTAGTTGCCACAAGAAAGTGAAATTAAGTGTAATGATTTTATCATTGAATGTTAAAAATTAGAAATACATAACGAGCGGTTTTACCATTAAAATGTGTTTTTTTTTCTTTTCAGGTCCAATCACAATAATATGCATACATGCAGGATAGAAAAAAGAATGCCGGCTTAACTCAATTAGAATCTTCAAATTGTGTTGGTGATGTTAAAGGGTTGAATTTTATAGGTGGTTGAGGTAGGATATGAGATTACTTATTTTGCATCATATTCAAAGCAACAATATATTCATGGATCTTTACCCATTTAATAGGAGCTATTTGGTACTTAATTAAGACATTAAATTATGTAATAATTAAATTATTTTATCATAATAGACAACAACTTGTTGAGAGCCTAACTTACATGTACTATTCCTAATAAAGTATAAGATGTTTATATTTATGCTTAAATGTATTAGTTAGGTTCAACATGCCTTATTAAAAGAAATAATAATCTCACTGCAGCTTGTGTATATTTTGGTGTCATTTTTTTTCTTATTGGATAAAATAAATTTCTTTTACGTTTCAGGAAAACAAATGCATGAAGAATAAAGCATCTTGGAGTACGATGATAAAAGAGACCATACCATTCTAATATAGTGACAAATATAAATGTAATTCTTGAAAGTTTCAACTGAGATGGAATAGAAATGATGCTTAAATTGAGATTTACACGGAACTATTAGTGATGATATGTAGGATAAAGAGGAAATGGACTATAATTATTGACAGCACTTGAAACTTTTAACTGTGTTTGTGGAGTTTCTTTTTATAAAATATTCTATCTAAATATATTTTTGTTTTTCTTTTTCTTTTTCGAGAAAGTTTCAGCTAAATGAACGCCCGTTTATAGTGTATTTAAGACTTGTCAGAGACGATCTATCTGGAAGATCTAAATGCCATTGCAAAGAGTATTCATTATGCTATAGATAACATAACTGCTCTTATTAATTGAGATTAAGCAGTGACACCATGTAAATTCAAAACCAGAAAGACATTCAAAAAATGTTAAAAGACTTTTAAAAACTATCAAAAACGAAGATTTCTGAAAAAAAAACAATTTCATTAATCACATATAACTAGAATCATCCCACCTGCAGTTGTGAGAGGGTGCTGGTATAACATTAGCAGAACGTAAATAAAACGTTCTTAAAACTATACATGAACCTCAAGAGGTAAAACAAAACCACCAGAAAACGTTCAGGGAACGATCCAATATAGTTCCGACGGAACGTTATAAGAACCGAAAATGGAGTCTACACTTTAACGTTCCTGCAATGTTATTTCGGAACGTTCTAGAAACCATGAATGAACGTTATGGGTACCTTATTGGAATGTTAGTGCGTTTAGTGGGAAACGGCCTCATTTTATATAACCGTTTCAAAAGCGAGTGAGTGTAATTAGCGCTTGATATATAAGAGCAAATAGCATGAAAGAGATGACAAAACCACATAGAATTATTAGCAATATATATTGAGGGGTGAATAAGAACAAAAGTTATTTTTTAAATAAGTGTTTTTATGACATTCTTTTTCCAGTGGCCGTTGTTTCACATCATTGGCTGTTTTAGCAAATTCATACATCTTTCTTAGATTTTGAAATAATACAAATGGAAAAATAATTCAAAGGATCTTATCAGTGACCAGGTCTCATATGATGACTTTGAGTAAGTGTAATTTTAGATTTTATTGATGTCATGTACATTGTGTACCAATGATCAATATGGTAGGATATGATATAAATTTACAAACTCGACATACGGGATACTTACTTATCCGCCATTGACAGACCCCACCTGCAGACTGCAATAGTTACAAATATTTTACATGATGTCATCTCTAGTTATCAACCATTGATTCTGCTTATTTTACTCGCAACCTATTCTAATCTTTATCAGTAAAGAACACGTTTCTTGCCAAATTTATGAATTATCCTATATGGATCGATAAGAAATTATAACAAGTTGTTAATCATCTTAGTACATAAAAGAACACAAAGTAAACATTGTTATTTTATACAAGAGCAAGAATAAAAAGCATATCTAACTTAAATAGTAAACAGTTTCGATTCAGTTAGGACTACTGTAGAGAGCTTCACCAATATTAGGTTTAAGTAGGCAACAGCTTACATGTACTCTTCATCTTCAATCGTTTGTTTTACTTGTTGAGCAAAGACACATTGCTTCTATCGCATAATTAATTAATCCTAGCAGAGTGAACAGAGTGAAATTGTATCGAAGTAAGATAATTATCGCATTCCGTGGATAAATTTTAAGACATCGCAACAACTTTAAATATGAATGGAGGCAATATACTTCAAATATTATTTTCTAATCAAATGAACATAATCTACAATGGCATGTACTTTATAGCGAGCATAGCTCGCAAGCGGGCACGAAGTGCCCGCTCGAGCGGAGAGCTCTACGGTATTTGTTTCCGCGAGAAATTTGCTAATGCTGATTTAGATTTTTTATGGTCCGGAAAGGGTTATTATTTTTACAGACCCGGAGTGAATGTTGAAATAATTTATAAGAAAAGACTAATGCTTAAAAAAATTATAAATTGCGCTTTTTACAAGAAAATAATATTCTTAAAATAATAAATACACATAAGCTGCTCGTTTCGTCTTGGTTATATGCACGTACGAAACTAACGTGTCTCGAAGCTTAATCGCCCCGTACCATCTCGTCCCAAAATAAGCAAATGGAAATATTTGAAATTAAATGATAGCGATAGCCCTGAACGTCGACATTCCGAAAAAGACCAGAACAAAACTAGCAGATAAAAGAGGAAAACCCAACAAAAATGATGAAAAATGCACCATTTGATTTGCATTGATTATGATCATCATTATATAAACAAAACGTAGTCCCTTTCAGCTATGCTCGCATTTAGGCAATGCCTACTCCATATTATTTCGATACTAGTAAAATGAAAGTTTTATTAATCACAAGCAAATTAACGCATGTAAAACAAAAATCAAAGTTCAATGAAGAGATAACAAAACAATAATATCATAAGCTTTATTTATTTTGACACTAATATTTCTTCTATTGGTACGATTTTCTTGGACACCTGATATGCCTGAAGTTCTCTTGACTGGCACCCTCAAGAAACTCGCCATCTATGGTTGTTCCGTCCTTACACTCACACCTATAGCCACCCCTTCTTAGTCCATAACCCGCTTCAAAGATACACTGCAAGAAAGGAATATATTGGTAACATGTATATGTTATTTCAATTACACGTGATCTTGTCATAAAGTGTAACACGGACTATGGGTAAACATAAAGATTTTCTGCTATTTGTTGGTTGAATTGGAAATATCTTCGATGTTTTTTTCAATAGTTTTTGTGTATTTTCTAAAAATAGATTGTTTTGTGGGAAAAAAGGTAGATTAAAGAGGAGACGAGTTATATATGCTGAAATTGTCCTTTTCAATTTATGTGGTTGATTTCAGCCATATTCTCATAGAAAATATCTTTTCTTCCTCTTGTTAGTGTGTCTAAGGTTCGTTCGGCTTTAGATGGACTTTTTGAGTCCCTTTCAATAGGAGCGGTTGAACAACAAACTAGTTTAACCTATCAATATTTCATATGTTTTTATTCTAATAGAAAATAATGAAATGTAAGATAAGTGTACGCGGCACAGCCGGCATATGAAGCGGCAATTTGGAAAAACCACAATGGACAACCGCCAGCAGCCTTCAACGAGGCCAGTAGGCGGTGCTTGCGGTTCTGCAATTGGCCCATGGTCTTAATAAAATGCATAGAATTCAAATTAAGTCCGGAAAAGTCACCGATAGTCCTCCTTCATAAACAAGAAACAGAAAACATTAAAAAGACATGCAAGTACAAAAAAAAAATTGTCAACGATTCCTGACTTAGGATAGGCACATATAAAATGTTGCGGGGTTAAACTAGTTCTTTGGGACCAACCTTCCCCCTATCAATATTCCCAGAAAAAGCGCAACAAGTCAGGATACCGCGCTAAATCATGGTGAATCTCTCTTTAGATTCTAATTCCGCTGTGTCCAAAAGTGGGTATTTTCTTGATTATTCTGTTACACCTCTTACCATTTACAATAATGTCACGAAACCATTATATATTTTTCAATTTAGAACAATGTAAATAGTAACAAAGCTTCTCAATTACTATTACGTTGAAAATCATGCAAAGGGAGCACGAAATGCTAAAGCTCGTGAATACCGCCGAATCTGAATAATCATTCACAAACTGCTGGTGAAGAACGTCATTATCTTCAAGGTTGATAAGAGATTGCTTAAAAATTCCTCTTTCCATTCTCACATTATTCATCATCATTTCATGTATATATCAACTTAAAATGCCCGTTGCCCTTATCGATACAACATATGTGAATTATAGGCTGTTTTCAGTTGACCTACTCCAGTCAACTAGAGTTAACTCGAGTAGCAAATAAACGACTAGAGTTCGTACTCGGTTAAACCCAAATGAGTTAGTTAGTTGTAAGTTAGTTGTTGCTTTACTCCCAAGCAGCACGATTTCGGCTATATCCGGGAGATGAACATGAAAGTGGTGATACAATGAACATGAAATGATGATGAAGTGGAGAAAATGGGGACACAAGGCCAATCGGATTGGAGAGTTTTGACTGCCACTGGAAAAGGAGTGATGGGTACGGGCGGGAAATTTAGCCTCCTGCATGGGGATCCTACGGGTCCTACTCTTACCGAGACCTGCAGCAGGGTTCTTTAACGTGCGAAGAACGTGACATTTTTCCCAACACGGTGCACCACTATGGTTTGCAGTCAGGTTTTCCGCATTATCGCCTGACGACCCCGCATCTCACGATGTCATTTAACCCCTACTCGAGTTTAACTCTGGCGAAAGTAGGGTTGGTAGAGTACGTGACGTCATGAGTCATGAGTCATGACGTCATTTACCTGCGACAATGTGACTTTATATCTAATAAAAGACATATATTTTGTTAAATTTACATTATGTTATTTAGAAAATAATGTTTTGTATTTTAATCTTTAAACGTCTTAAAGTTTTATTGTTATGATATTGTCGTTGTGGTCAACTCTATTCTAGAGTACCCCGTTCTATTGGCAAAATGTTCACCAGTAAACCAAATAAAAAATAACTTGTTCAGTTGACAAATATAGTGCGCATGATCCTACCCAGCTATTTATAGAAATTTACTCTACTAGGGTTAACTCGAGTAGGTCAACTAAAAAGGGCCATAGTGAATTAAAGGCGTAAATACCGGAGGATTTTTGTATTAAGGATGAAAACTTTGTCTGTTCAATAATTACAGCTAGGATTTACCTTGCTGTCTTTTGGGCATCTATGACTTCCTTTAAAGATACTGTAAAATATTCCATCGGAATAGTCTTCGCCATCGCACTGGTTAATGTCGAGATTTTGCAGGTCAATATCAATCGTTGCAACACCACTATAAAATTAAGTCAAACAGTTGGCAGCGTTCTTTATAAAACATATGTATATCTAACAAACAATTAAAATGGCCAATGAACGGCAAA
>CAXARO010000719.1:0-38236 GCA_963971305.1 Arcuatula senhousia
ATGTTTTGCTATGGGAAACCCCAAAAACCATTCTGATCAAATTTTAAAATAGTAAGTGAACATCTACATTATGTCACAAAGATTGTGTGTAAGTTTCATGAAAATCCACCAAGGGGTTTAGGAGGAGTTGCGGATAAGAGATGGGTACCCTGAAGTGTAACGGAAGGACGGACGGAAGGACGGAAGGACGGACGGAAGGACGGACACCCCTATCACTATATACCCCCCACTTTTGAAGTGGGGGGTATAATAATGCAGTAGATCAATTCACGCCAGTTCTGAGAAACAAACTTCATCCAACTTGGGAGGACATCGTACTAGTGGCGGAAAGTGTTTTTATTGGAAGTTTGACTCAAAACTCAATGCTATTTTACTCACTGATTTTACTTCTTGATTCGTATTACTTAGTATTTCTTTATGTTGTAGGAATCATCAAAGGAAGAGATTCATGAGTGTAACTATAAAATTGAACCACTTAATGATGTCTTTGGTGCTAAAGTGGAAGGGATAACACTATCTTCCATGTCCCAAGAATGTGCAACAAAACTCAAAGAAGAAGCATTCATGTACAGGTTTTTGTTGTTTAAAAACCAAACGTTGCCATACCAGGATCAGATCCATGTAACGTCTATGTTTGGCATTCCTTTTCAAGAGACTTCTTCAATAAACAGGAGGAAACATACTAAAACGCCAGACCCTCGTATAGGGATATTTTCAAACGACGGGAAATCTGGGCTTATTGGTATCGGTATCGAAGGATGGCATGTAGACGGAAATTGCGCCGATAAACCCCATCTTTTTACGTTGATCTATTGCATCAGTGCCAATTCAAATGGTCCAACTCTTATTGTACCTTTGAAGGAGATAGTTGATATGTTGTCGGATAAAGAAAGGGAATATCTTGAAACTATCATGTTTGTAAGTGCTTTCAATTCGTCCATTCAGATTCCACTTCTATACAAGCACCCCTATAGGAACGATGATACAATCATGCTTGCCCTGGGCTCCCAGTCTGGACAATATCTTCAAATTGACCTTGAAAATCAAGACACTCCCAGAACATTGTCTGCTGAGGAAACTCAGTATATTCAAGACATTTTGCATGCTAAAATTCTCGCGTCTAATTTGATATACGCTGTGAATTACGAGCCAGGAGATTTTCTTATGTTGCACAATCCGTCCGTTGCTCATATTGCAGGCCCAGGAACCCAAATTTCGTCTGAAATATCGGGATTGCGGTTGATTCAAAGATCATCAATTAGGGGCGATGTACTTCCGTCGAAAGCTGCCACTATCGATTATTATTGTAAAAATTATTCTCCATTTAAAGATGGGTATTGTTTGTTTTCTCTCAAAGGATCTGTGTACTATCCTAGAATCGGTCATTTTGATGATTTTTCAAATGCTAGGAGGAGGTGTAAAAACATTAACAAATATTCGGACTTGGCTGAGATATATACTTCAGACTGGAATGAAGTAGCAGAGGAAATAATACGTAAAACTCAAGTACCGCACTATACTAACGCTTCTAATCCTGGGGATTCGGTTGTGTTATGGGGCCTTCAAGAGGCGTCTTTTACAAACTGGGACAATGAAAGTGGGCAACCCAATGACCACGACGGATTTGAGGGATGTGTTATAATCGGACCAGATGGGAAATGGTTTGATTTACCTTGTACTGGACCAAAAACTGGCCCGGGACAGGATCCAGCTCCCGTCATGAACTGGAATGGTTTTCGACAAATGCGCAATGTGTATCCATTGTGTGGCGTAAAACAAGAATATCTACGTAGTATATAAAGTGTATAGACTTGTTTGATAAAGGACATTGTTTTTTTTTAAATGAAGAATGGTTTGCACAAAATGAACTACACCTTTATTATTAAGCCAATAAGTTTTCAACACTATTAAAATCAACAAAAACCCCGATGGGTATTCCCATAGAAATATTTTGTATTTGTATACACTTACATTTATTTCTGCTTTGTGATCTTGGGGGTACATGTACTAGATAGTTTTGAAAGTAAACACAAAACAACAATGTGATCATCCAAATCAAAGCTTTAAAGTTGAAAGACAGTACTTCTATTTTTTATGTGAAAATCCTGCAGTTTAGTGGCTTCTTTCTTTTTTGTGCTCTAAGGAACGAAATATGGTAATGATTAAGATGGGGGGTCGAACAGGATGTTCGTCTATGGTGTACTCACAAAATACAAACAAAAAGTTAGTCAAAGATTTTACTAATATAATTAGAAACAAGGGGTTGCAATTAGTCGTGCTAGGTATACCCCCACTCGACCAGTCAGAAAAAGGAAGCAGATGCACGACTGACCTGGAAAGGGGAGGCACCAAACAACTCGTCATGCTTAAGCTGTATTCCAAATTTGAAATCAATCCCATCAGTAGAAGCCGAGAAATCTGTTAGGAAAAATTGTCTATTTTGCCCTTAAAAATAGACTTAAGTCGGCCCAGAAAACAGGAAGTGGATGCACGACTGACCTGGAAAGGGGAGACACGATACAGCTCATCATGCTAAAGCTGTATATCAAATTTTAAATCAATATCTTCAGTAGAAGCCGAGACATCTGTTACGAAAAATTGTCTATTTTTCAGTGCCCTTAGAAAAGTTTAAGTCTGCCCAGAAAACAGGAAGTGGATGCGCGACTGACCTGGAAAGGGGAGGCATGATACAAATAATCATGCTTAAGCTGTATACCAAATTTGAAATCAATCACTTCAGTAGAAGCTGAGAAATCTGTTACGAAAGTTTGTTACGGACGGACAGACGGACGCACAAGGTGATTGCAATATAGCCCCCTCTCTAACGAGTGGGGGTATAATTATAGAAAACAAAATTAATTGAAATTCAAATTAAAAATTGATTTTTTAAACTGCACTTGGTAAGCTCACCAGGAAGAGTTCACGATAGATGAACAAAACTTACCTAGACTTCACGTAAAGTTGGTCAGCAATTTAAATGGAATGTTTAGTCCGGTTACGAACAAAAGGCTCCCAGTCTCTTGAATCGCATACCTGGTCTTTAGGCTATGAGGGTCTCTTCTATAACCCATTACTCGTATAAGGGATAATCTGACAACTTCCACCCAATGGAACAATGGAAACTTTTCTAAAGCAAGCTACAGCTTTTCTCTATCTGCAACACTTTTCATTCTGTAGACCAAACACATAAAAAAAACCGATATGTTTTACCTTTAAAGGGCCATAGCCTGTATAAGTGGTCATCTGACATCTTTAAACCAATGGAGACTTGTTAAGAGAGCGATGTGTTAAAGCAACAGCATTTCTTGATATGAAATTGTTTTTATTCTATTAACCAAAACATGAAAAAACACCCCTTTTTATCTTTAAAGGGCAATAACACCTATAAGGGGTCATCTGACATCTTCGAACCGATTGAGACTTTTCAACAGCTTTTCTTTATCTGCAATATGAAGAACACGATTTTTTACCTTCAACGGGCTTCTACCCTTATAAGGTTTCATCTGACATCTTCGATTCAAAGGAGACTTTTATAGAGCTTTTGAGTTTGAAGAAGAAGAATTGAATCAGATTTTCTCTATCCCTTATACTTTTTGATTTACACAATAAAAAAAAACAGTAGTCTTAATTACCTCCTATAGTCCGTTTGAGTTTTATAAATCAACGAAAAATGGCTTGTAAATTTACGTCTTGCAACATATTTTATATATTTTAGTATGTCATGACTTTTTAATGGCATACGAACTCAGACAAAAAAATTCAAATTTTTTGCATGATTAATAAAAATGTTTTACATAGACCTTAACAGTAAAAATGGACCTAAACTTCATAGAAATCCATGGGAGTACAACCTAGCGACCAGGAACAGCATTTGCTCCGTATACCTTTAAAAATCCTTTGTGGAGCTAATTGGTCATCTGATCTCCTATTGTAGTCCTTTCAATTATGTTCAGGTGGGCCCAACACCTGGCTGTTCCGTCAGATAAACACACCATTTTAGGTATTATTAAAATTGGTGAAATATTTAGCATTGGACCATATGGAAAACTTTTTTGTTTTAGAAGATAACACCTTGGTTTTTGTTATCAGACTTCGTATACTAATAAAAAGTTTATTTGTGTTTAAAAAATAAATTTTATTTGAGAGACAAAAAAAATTAAAAGAATTTTCGTTGATTTATAGAACTCAAATGAACTATAGTCCCTGTTTAGCCACGACGGTCATGTTTTTGTAAAAAAATGAATGGTTTATGCCTAAACGATCAAGCATACCAAGCTTCATTAGATTCTGTTCAGTGATTTCAGAGAAGAATATTTTTGAAAAATTGTTAACGAACGGCAGACGACGAAAGACACCAAGTGATTGCAATAGCTCACACGGATATCAGTCCAGGTGAGCTAAGAATGGTAAACACGTTTGGATGTAAGTGTTTTGTATTCGGTTTTCTACTTTTGTGGTTTAAATTATCTTGTAATAGCATGAAAGCATATTTTTCTTCACATTGTTTACTTCAATCAAACACACACACACACACACACACACACACACACAATCTGCATTGGCACAGTTGATAAATTGCAGTTTCTTAAAAAAGAACGGAAAACGTAGGTACAAATTACTATCGATGATCGTCGATTATGCTTTTTAAGAGAAATTATTCAATTAATCATGAATCTAGAACAAATACAAAAGTGCTAAATATTGTAGTAATGGCATCCCAATTTTCATTAGTTGTGAGCCATTGCTTGCTGATTGCTTTAGACTAGCTTCATCTTTTAACCTCACATTCTGTTATATTGATTGTGTCTTTCAAAAAAAAACACCCTCGATTTAATGACATTATCCCCAAAACCGGAGATTAAGGACACTACAGATTCTCGGAAGTCTGCTTCGTATAAGGATTTGCATTTCGAAATTGAGTCCTAAAAAAGAAATAGCTCTGTAATAAACGTGATAACATCAACTTTTCCGTCCGGTTCAGCTTACGGAGTATACGCATCACAACTGATTCATAATTCCAAAGATTGTAGGGGTGTGTCCTGGTGCATCAAGTTTCAAACACAAATTGCTTACACAAGCTTATTTTGTTCTATATTTTCTTACCCATTTCTTTTTCAAATGTTTGTACAAAGTCAGAGTTATTGCGATTTTCATTGCCCCGGAACATGATAACATGATAACTTGTTTTATTTCTGTCTGTTTGTTCGTTTAGTGTTTTGTAACCTTTAAAAAAATAACTACTTATAAGGTCATCGATTACAAAATTAAATTCCATAACAAAAACGTATCCTTTTGTTCAAGACAAAGAGCCGCTATTTTCAAACGATTTAAAGCATAAAAATTATACATGTAGGTAGACCTCTAGTAATAAACTCTACCTTAATCATAACATTATCTCTAACCACTGAACACGTACACTTACACTCACTAAAACTTATACTTACACTTACACTTACGTTAACATTTTCCCTATCACCATCCCTACCATACCATACCTCTAACACTAACTATTAACCTAACACTAGTCCTAACACTAACACGTACAATTACACTATCACTTACACCTACACTTACACTAACACTAACACATACACTCACTACCACTTACACTTTCACTAATACTTACACTTATACCGGTCCTAGCACTTACACTATCACTTACACTAATCCTAGCATTTACACTATCACTAACACATACATTTACACCTATACCGGTCCTGACATTAACACTATCATTAAAACTAGTCCTAACACTTACACTATCGCCAACACTTTCACTTTCACTTACACTTACACTTACACTTATGCTTACGCTTACACTAACACTAACACTAACACTAACATTTATAGGGGTCCTAACACTGACACTCACACATAAACTAACACTGATACTGACATTTACGCAAACAATAACACAAACTCTTATACTTGTCCTAACACTAACACTAACACTAACACTAACACTAACACTTACACTTACTCTTACGCTTACGCTTTCACTTACACTAACACTCACACTTAAAGCGGTCTTAACACTTACATTAAACTAACACTAACACTGACATTTACGCTAACAATAAGACTGATACAAACACTATCCCTTACACTAACACTATTCCTATTCCTACCCTACCCACCCTACCCTAACACCTTCCCCAAGTCCTTACTTCTTCTTTGGGATAAATTGTTCCAAGAGAAAAAAACGTTGTCACATATAGTTTGGTATTTTGGTACTATGGAATTTTATTTTGTGATCGCTGATCTGCCACATATTTATTATTCTTAGAAACAAGCAAAGGTTTACTAATAGGCCAATCAAATGTCAAGTCCGAAAAGACCAAGACAAAGCGGTATAGATTCATTGCAAAAAAAACACACAGCATAAAAATCACATATTTCAAATAAACTTCAATCAGCAACGTGAACTCAGGTCCAAACGGATTTAATCCAGGTGCTCCGGAAGGAAATTCTTTTTTCATATGTTTTTACAGTGTCGGACCCACTGTGATTTTCAATGCCCCTGAATATGATCACTTGGGGTTTGTTTGTTTTTTTGTCGGTTTGTTCGGTTAGTTTGTGGTTACCTCTATTTAAAAAAAAAAAACTTAATTATTAATAAGGGGGGGGGTATGGATTTTTTGAAAAAATATTTTGTTTTCAATATTTTGGAAAAAAAAATTATTGTCCTTGACCCAGAAAGAAAAAAAAATAAATTGTCGAGGGGCTTAAATCCATACCCCCCAGAATTTCAAATGGTTTCTGCCTTAGGCCTAATTTTAATCATCTTTTTCAAACATTTTATTATCTTCAAGAAATTTCAACCGAAACTCAGTTTGCATGTAAAGTATGCGACCCTTAAATTCTTAACCCTTACCCCGTTATCTTAACGTTTACTTTTTGGCACAATCATTTGCAGACACATTTTATAAAGATATAAAGGAGTACAGCCACGAAGACCCCAAAATGGCCCAAAAATTCAACTTTGATATATCTGCTTGTAGTTGCTGCATTAATGTTCATTAGTCTTTATATTTCATGAATTGCAATAATTTGTCCTTCAATTATTTATCAATAAGGAGAGTAGTGAGGTAAAAAATAGACTATTTTGTGAAAAATAACAATTTGTGACAGTTTTCCTTGATTTTCATGTATAAATCGATGAATATGAAATGGGCCACACCTGTCGACCAAAATTATTTTGTGATAGAAATGTGTATTATGATATTATAAATTAATTATAAAAAAATTACGATGGTCGAGGAATGTGGCCAATACTAATTTTGACGAAATATGCAGAGAAACCAGTGAAAATGTGTGAAAAATGAGGATTTTTCAAATTTATGGGATGTTTAAAGTCCCATAGATAAACCTGTGGTGTAAACATTTGCTAAATCTTACAGATATAAAAAGTTTATTCATACCTTAACATATTTCAGTTAAATTTTTGACAAGTTATAGTAGTTGAAAAAATAGTGAAAATACCGGGCCAATTTAGGGCCTTCGTGGCTATACTCCTTTGCCGCTTCTTTCGCTATTGTTTTTTACATTTCAAAAAGTTTGTGAGAAGTCAAACTATCACTTTTTACACAATTAGAGAAAAAGCGTCTTACATCATTTCTCGTGGATTATATAATAGTAGTAGTATAAATAACATCTGGTTTCCTCATTTTTTTATGGTATACGAGTCCGTCATAACGATTTGGTTTTGTACCAGTCCTCATATGTGTGTTTGGGTGTGTGTGTGGGTATGTTCGTTAAGGATAAACGACGCGCCTGGGCCATATATTATGGTGGACAAAACCACCGACCTCAGGGAGGTCACTGAAAACCTAATCAAATACAGGTGGTGAAGTCCCTTTTTGTCAAAATAACGAGACTCGAACACCACCTAAGTGGTGATCGGCTAGTGTGTTCCAGTCCGCAAATTTTTACGGGAGTTATGGCCACTTGAACTTTCAGTTTTCCGCACTTGTAGACAATGAACTGATTTTTTTGTATGCTAGTCTTCAATGATGAGTAATGGTTAGGATTAAAAAAAAAATGTTTATTTTCGGAATGTCCTTTATTCCTTGTGGGATTCTACGGCGTAGTATTACCGGTATGTAAAATTTTTTTGACTTTTGTAAACCCTTAAGTTATTTATTGAAGTAAAACTAAATCTCATAACAGAAACGTTTCTATTATCTACACTTGTATACTACGTAAATAGTCTTGCTTTACACCACACAATGGATACACATTGCGCATTTGGCGTACACCATTCCAGTTCATGACAGGGGCTGGATGATGTCCCGAGTCGGTTTTTGGACCAGTACAAGGTAAATCAAACCATTTTCCATTTGGTCCAATGACTACACAATCCTCCGACCCATCATGGTCATTAGGTTGTCCACTTTCATTGTCCCAGTTAGTGAAGGACGCCTCTTGAAGGTTCCATAACACAACCGAATCCCTAGGATTAGACGCGTTAGTGTAGTGTGGTACTTGAGTTTTACGTATTATTTCCTCTGCTACTTCATTCCAGTCAAAAGTATATATCTCAGCCAGGTCCGAATATTTGTTAATGTTTTTACACCTCCTCCTAGCATTTGAAAAATCATCAAAGTATCCAATTCTAGGATAGTACACAGATCCCTTAAGAGAAAACAAACAATACCCATTTTCAAATGGAGGATAATTTTTACAATGGTAGTCGATAGTAGTGTTTTTCGACGGTTGTACACCCGTAACTGAAGTTCTTAGGATCAACCGTAATCCCGATATTTCGGACGAAATTTGGGTTCCTGGACCTGCAACATGGGCAACAGAGGGATTCTGCAACATCAGAAAATCTCCTGGCTCATAGTTTACGGCGTATATCAAATTAGATGCCAGAATTTTAGCATGTAGAATGTCCTTAATATATTGAGTTTCCTCGACAGACATGATTTTTGGTGGCAAATCTGGATTTTTAGCATCCATCTGAAGGTATTGCCCGGACAGTGAGCCAAGAGCAAGCATGATAGTATCGTCATTTCTGAATGGGTGCTTGTATAGAAGAGGAATTTGAACTGAATTAAAAGCACTCACAAACAAAATGGTTTCCAGATATTCCCTTTCTGTATCCGACAGCATATCTACGATCTCTTTTAAAGGCACTATTAGAGTTGGACCATTTGAATTAGCACTGATGCAATAAATGAACGTAAAAAGATGGGGTTTTTCGACGCTATTTCCGTCAATGTGCCATCCTTCGATCCCGGCACCAGGAAGCCCGAACTTATAGTCGTTTGAGAATAAACCTGTACGGGGGTCTGGAGTTTTCGGGTGACTCGGTCTATTTACTGCAGAAGTCTCTTCAAATGGGATACCAAAGAGAGACGTCACCTGGATCTGGTCTTGGTAGGCCAAAGTTTGGTTTTTAAGCAGCAAAAATCTGTACATGAATGCTTCCTCTTTGAGATTTGTTGCACATTCTTGAGAAATGGATTTTAGCGTTATGCCTTCCACTTTTGCTCCAAAAACATTAGTTAGTGGCTCAATTTTATAGTTACAAACATCTTCCCTTTTCACCGATGTTTCCTAATTAGAAAGACAAAAAATGTTACTAATGGAAAAAAGAAACTGTGCATCACTTTGCAAAATCACAAATTCAACATTTTATTTACTAGTAGTTTTTGATACATTTTATCCAAAAAAAAAGTATTGCAAAATTATTTTCCTAAAGGTCTTGACAAAAATTTTCATTTTAAGGCCCTTATTTCATGGAATTCAAAAAATGTTGGATTTTTCCCCAAAAATGATTTGCAAAATCCACTCGACATTCAGTGAAAATTTCAACTCGATAACTGTACATTTTGCGATTTTCTAGTTTTGGTTCCAATATATATACATGCTCCGTGAGTATATTTTTTCTAGATTTTGAGTTTACAGTTGGAGACCTCGGTCGGAAAGGTGAACAAAGCGAGACAAAAAAAAAGTGCCCTTCTGTAAATAGGATACCGATAGAAAATAAAACATGATTGTGCATGGTGTTAAATTGGATTAATATACTGCTAAAATTGTTGAAACTTAATGGAGAACACATGCAGGTCTTGAAAATATGGCAAGCCGTTTTTACATTTATTCCTCTTTATAGATATATCATAAACTTTATAAGATATCTCATAAAGTTTATAAGATATCTTATAAACTTTATGAGATATCTTATAAAAAATAATTTATAAGATATCTCATATACTTTATAAGATATCTTATAAACTTAATGAGATATCTTATAAATTTTATAAGATATCTTATTTACTATATAAGATATCTTTAAAAGAAAATGAGATATCTACTAAAAACAATGTTTATAAGATATCTGATAAAGTTTATAAGATATCTCATAATGTTTAAATATGATATCTTATAAAGTATATGAAATATCTTATAAAAAAAAATTTATAAGATATCTTATAAAGTTTATCAGATATCTTATAAACTTTATGAGATATCTTATAAAGTATATGAGATATCTTATAAAGTTTATAAGATATCTTTAAAGAGGCCTTATAAAAATATAAGATATCTAATAAAGTTTATAAGATATCTTATTAAATATATAAGATATCTCATATAAATGGGAGTTTATAAGATATCTTATAAAACATATGAGATATCTTATAAAACATATAAGATATCTCATAAAACATATAAGATATCTTATAAAACATAAAAATATCTCATAAAGTTTATTAGATATCTTATAAAGATTATGAGATATCTTATATAAAATAATTTATAAGATATCTTATAAAAGTTATAAGATATCTCATAAAGTTTATAAGATATCTCGTAAACTTTATGAGATATCTTATAAAAAATAACTTATAAAAGAAGCAAAGGTGTACCAAAGGGGTAATCAAAATCATAAAACCGTGAAGACAAAGACAAAACCGGCAGACAAAAAATCATCACAACAAAACAAACCACATAACAACATAAAACACACACACATAACAACAAAACCGCATTCAGCAACGCGAACTCAAGTCGAAACGAGAGTGAACTCAGGTGCTCCGGAAGAGTAAGCAGTTCCTGCTTGCTATAGCACACCCGTCACGTTGCCAAAGATCGATTAAGTGTTGGTCAAATCCGGAAAGGATGGCATTACAAAACTCTATGTCAAACCAACATCTGTGCTCATCTGAGAGATAGAAATCCCGTATTTGCATACAAGCACATGATGTCGCCCGTAAAATTTCTTGAGTGATGACAACAACCTGGGAGCAACGTACCCCTGTGTTAACAATTTGCTTGTCAGCCGTGTAGCTCTATCAAGGAAGTCGTTGTACTCCCCACATGCTCTGGAATAACGAATCAATTGTGATACGTAAACTCCATATGCTGGAGCGGACGGAATGTTGCTACACAGAAAGGGAAAGTTAACTATTGGAAAGTTGAAGTCATCACGTTTGTCATAGAGCTTTGTACAAAGCCTTCCTTGTGTGTTAATTTCGAGAAATAGATCCAAATATGAAGCAGACCTCCTAGAATCTGTAGTGTCCTTTACCTCAAGTTCCTTCGGATATATGAGATGTAAATAGTCACCAAATCGAGGATTGTTTAGTGAAAGGACATCATCAATATAACGAAATGTGAGATTGAAGGATAAAGCAAGTTTGCGGTCCTTTTTGTCTAGAAGTGATTGTAAGAAGTCTGCTTCATATGAATGAAGAAACAAATCGGCAAGCAATGGTGCACAATTTGTGCCCATTGGGATACCTATTGTTTGCTGAAAAACACGTAAAAAACAAATAAGATATCTTTTAAAACATATAAGATATCTCATAAAATATATAAGATATCTAATAAACTTTATGAGATATCTTATAAACTTTATAAGATATTTTATTAGTTTTATAAGATATCTTATAAGTTTTATAAGATATCTTATAAATTATTTTTTATGAGATATCTAATAATCTTTATAAGATATCTTATAAACTTTATGAGATATCTTATATGTTTTATAAGATATCTTATTTGTTTTATAAGATATCTCATATGTTTTATAAGATATCTTATAAACTACCATTTATATGAGATATCTTATATATTTAATAAGATATCTTATAAAGTATACGAGATATCTTATAATTTTTATGAGATATCTTTAAAGAGGAATAAATATAGATATGGCGTGCCATATGAAAATGCTTAATTTTTGACCACACAAAATGCAAAGGATTAAAAATTGTTGAACGGTTCAACCTGTCACACTTTAAAATATGATGTAAAAACATTTTCCCTTGGAAAAAAAATATCTAAGCCAACAAAATATAATTGTATGTTTATTTAGCTTTATTTAGTTTATTTAGTTATTTAGACCATGGGCCAATTGCAGAACCGCGAGCAGTGCCAAATGGCCTCGTTGAAGGCTGCTGGCGGTTGTCCATTGTGGTTTTTCTAAATTGCCGTTTAATTGTGGGCTGTGTCGCGTACACTTATTCCACATCTCATTATTTTCTATTCAAAATTAACACAACCCGTTTTCATGACTTTACAGTTATGGTTCGCAATGGAGGGAAACATCCTTAATCGTAATCACAACGAAATCATGGCAGTTATTTTCCGGAGGGAAACAACAATCCGAGGAACTATATTTCGGGATGTCTTCATTTATGCCCCTCTTGATAAAAAACACGACCAAATTATTTACAAGGAAGATAATTTTTCGTCATCTTTCGGACAGAGTCTTTCCATGTTACCATAATTCAGTACTTTTGCTTTTAATTGCCTTTTAGTGGAACGCTATGTGTTTAGCATCTGCTTTTAGAAAATAAAGAAAATTTAGAATCTCTGTTTAGGTTTTTAATATAAGTTTAATAAGTTTTTTGAACTAATAAAGTGTTATATATACCTCAAAAGGTTCATCTCGCATGCATGTTTCTTGACTTGGGTTATTCTCAGTGCAGACCACAGTCGTTAATAAAATGAACCACACTGACAAGCAAGTGCAACCCATGGCCATATGAAAGTCACTTCAGTTGTTAAATGATATATATACATGTAGAATTGAACTCCAACAATTCAGTACATGTACATCAATAAGATAAAAAGCAAAACACAAGTATGTGGTGCAGTGTTTAGTACAAAGGGTCGGATTATTATCAATTACGCAATAAGGTAGACAAATATTGAATGCATGTAAATGTCCTATTTAATAATTAAAGGTCATAGAAAGACTATACGATAGACTAATATTCAATGCATGCTATCGTCTATTTGTTATGACATTGGTCGTTTATCTGATGCAACTGCTGTTTCAATTTTCAATGTGACAATATAACTGGGTCATTGGCTCTTACCAAGATTTTCGAAACCTTGATGGTCAAGACATTGGATGGCGTATAAGGGTTAAAAGACTTAATCATGTTGCTTGACCATCAAGGTACTAGTATAGTTAATGAATTTGTTACATATAGGTAGTGCATTTTGATTAACTTAATAAATGAACTTATTTTTAAGTTGAGTGTCTGCAAAACCCTTATTATATAATTTTTATAGACCGATTAGACTTAAACTGGATAAAATAAAGTACAAAACTGACTCCAAATCTTATTTCTGGTAAATGCTCAAAAACACAAGACATGAGGCACATGGGGAAAAAGAATCAAAGAGGACTCTCGAAGAGCACTTGTTGTTTTTCTGGCAGCTAGATTAAAATAATAAATAATAAATAAAAAGGCCCCGGCGGAAGATTGCAATGGAAAGCAACAACGGCAAAGGGCGTATGAGAGTAAATCTTATTCCACCGGCCAGTGGCCCGTATGGGGAATACTGCATCCAGAGGTCTTCACAAAAAGTACTGGAACCTGTGGATAGGCCAATCACCTGTTCACTGGTATTACCTTTGATTACAGAAACAGAAAGCAACACTACAGCATCAGAGTTAGGGAGAAAAGGTTCTTCTAATGGAAGGAGTATGATGTCAGGTGGCGAAAGCCGAAAGGAAACCATCGGACGGAAGCCTTTCAGTCCTAAATCTGTCACCAAGATAGCAACTTGGAATGTAAGGTCCATGAACATCACAGGCAAATCAAGAACTATTGCCAGAGAAATGCAGAGATATGGAATTGAGATATTAGGAATAGCTGAAGCAAGATGGAAAGACACAGGGCAGATGCGCTTAACATCAGGCGAGACCATCCTCTATTCAGGTCACGTGGGGGACCAGGCCACACATACAGAAGGGGTAGCCATCATGATTTCTAAACAAGCACAGAAAACACTAATTGGATGGGAACCAGTCAGTCCAAGAATAATATCAGCGAAGTTCAAGACCACCCATAAAAGAATATCCTTAAACATCATTCAGTGCTATGCTCCAACAAATGAGGCAGATGATCAAACAAAAGAAGACTTCTACCAGCTTCTCGAAGAAACAACAAGGAAACTAAGAACAAAGGATATTACAATTGTCATTGGAGATATGAATGCAAAGGTAGGATCTGATAACACCGGTTTTGAAGAAATAATGGGAACCAGAGGTCTAGGCACTATGAACGAGAATGGAGAATTATTTGCCAGTTTCTGTGCCACATACAACCTGGTAATTGGAGGTACTGTCTTTCCACACAAGACATGCCATCTAGCAACATGGGTTTCTCCTGACTTGAGAACAGAAAACCAAATAGACCATGTATGTATCTCGAAGAGGTTTAGACGAAGCCTTCAAGACGTTCGAGTCAAAAGGGGTGCAGATGCAGCATCAGATCACCACCTACTTGTTGCCAACATCAAACTTAAATTAAAGAAGCATGGAAATAGCGAACAAGCTGTAAAACGATATGATGTCTCAAAATTGAAGAACAAAAGAATACAAGAAGAATTCCAGATTGATATTAGAAACCGGTTTACCATTCTTAACAGCAGGGAGCACGATCAAATGTCAACTGAGGGCTACTGGAAAGAGGTTAGAGAAACATTTATAGCATCATGCGAAGCAACAGTTGGACGGAGGAACAGGAAACACCAGGAATGGATATCACCGGAGACACTTATCAAAGTTGACAATAGGAAGAAGCTAAAAGAAACTTTAAACAACAGTAAGACAAGAGCAGCAAAGCAAAAGGCCCAAAAGCAGTACTCTGAAGCAGACAAAGCTGTGAAGAATAGTGCTAGACGAGATAAGCGAGAATTTATCTCAAAAAAAACCTTGGAAGCAGAAGAAGCAGCCAGTCAAAACAACATCAAGGGCTTGTATGACAACATCAGAATGCTGACAAACAAATCCAAGAAAGGTGGTAGGCCAGTAAAAGATAAAGATGGAAACACCTTGAAAACAACAGAGGACCAAATGAGAAGATGGGTTGAGCACTTCAAAGAGGTGTTAAACCAACAGCCACCAACTCAGCCTGCAGATATTCAACCAGCTAGAGAGATATTACCTATCAATTGCAACCGACCAACTAAGGCTGAAATTACCAAAGCCATCAACACTCTGAAAAACAACAAATCAGCAGGTCCAGACAGTATACCAGCAGAAGTCCTAAAAGCTGATATAGAAACATCAACAAAAATATTGTATGACTTGATTGGTAAGATCTGGAATGAAGAAGACATTCCACAAGACTGGAAGGAAGGACACCTTGTGAAACTACCCAAAAAAGGTGACCTCAGCATCTGCGACAACTACAGAGGCATAATGCTCCTATCAGTACCTGGCAAAGTCTTGAACAGAATAATCCTGGAGCGCATGAAGAAAGCTGTGGATCAGAAGCTGCGAGACAACCAAGCAGGATTTCGCCAAAACAGATCATGTGCTGACCAGATAGCAACCTTACGTATAATCTTGGAGCAATCACTGGAATTCAACTCATCACTTTATGTTGTCTTCATCGATTACCAAAAAGCATTTGATAGCCTAGACAGGTCAGTGTTGTGGCAGCTAATGGGCCATTATGGAATTCCTGATAAGTTCATCAACATCATAAAGAACACGTACACAGGAATGCAAAGTCGAATTATGCATGAAGGTCAACTGACTGACCCATTTGACATCACAACTGGGGTACGACAGGGATGTTTATTGTCACCGTTCCTATTTTTACTCGCAGTTGACTGGATCATGAGACAGACTACTACAAACAGAAGAAATGGAATCCAGTGGACACTCACTGAACAGCTAGATGACTTAGATTTTGCAGACGACATCGCACTTCTATCTCACAATCACCAACATATGAAGGATAAGCTGTCAATAATAGAACAGAGAGCAGCAGAGACTGGCCTTATCATAAGCACAAAGAAGACCAAAGTGCTCAAGGCAAACACCAACAGCCTTGCGAGTCTGGAAGTTAAATCAACTCCTTTGGAAGAAGTAGACTCCTTCACATATCTTGGCAGTGTCATGGACGCAAAGGGAGGCTCAGAACAGGACATTAAATGCCGCATAGGAAAAGCGAGGACAGCATTTAGAATGATGACACCTATTTGGAAAGCTGGAAACATTACTACAAATACCAAAATCAGACTTTTCAACTCAAACGTCAAAACCATCCTCCTGTACGGCTGCGAGACCTGGAGAACAACCAAATGTCTGTTAAACAAACTACAAGTATTTATAAACAAATGTCTCAGGCAAATCTTAAAGATCAGATGGCCGGAAAAAATAACCAACAGCGACCTATGGAAAAGGACAAAACAACAACCGATAGAAGCAGAGTTAACAAAAAGGAAATGGAGGTGGATTGGGCACACACTCAGGAAACCAGCCAACTCAATCACCAGGCAAGCTCTGCAATGGAACCCTCAAGGAAAAAGGAAAGTTGGAAGGCCAAGAAACACCTGGCGGAGAAACCTTCAAGCCGAAATGGACACTGAGGGTTACAGATGGCAAGATCTCGTTAGAATGGCCCAGAACCGAACACGGTGGAGAGGTGTTGTTGCTGGCCTATGTACCTCCCTGGTGCAAAAGGCTTAAGTCAAGTAAGTCAGATTAAAATTATCTGTCGACTGATGTATAAGGAAATGGAAAGTAATGCTCAACTTATCATGAACCGTGGGTTTACTTTGCATTTTGGTATAGATAGAAATCATTTATTGCGATTTTGTGTCAAACATATTTTCTTCATTTAATCTATAATATCCAAGAGAACGTGCTTAAAAGGCCTAAAAGGTCCGTAGAAACATCAATGCTGAAAAGATGCTGCAGTATTTGGAATGTCCCAAACTCATTCCCGACACGTTTATTTTCAGTACAGAAACATTCGTAACAATCGTTGTCCGACGTCGGCTTGACAACGCCTCATTTTTCGAAGTTTGCTCAATTGCAGCAGCAGCGCTTCACGATGTCAGACACAGAAAGTATAAGTTCGACGTCTACGTTCGTCATGCAGCCGGAAAGTAAAACAAAGATTCCCTTTCGGGATGTTCATAGCAGCTTAGGTCGCAAAGAATACAGGGATGCTCGAACTTTTGTCAGGCCAACTGTAAGTTAGTTAAATTGTTGTACAATTTCTGCATTTTGCACATCCTATGGGGTTTTAGCATATGAAACTAACAAAAGGATCTTGTACATTTGCCTTGCATAATTACTACAAGTTTATGCACTTATATAGTGCAGTCAAGGGAACTGGTGAGCTTATAGTAATTGCAAGTAGTTAAGTTATAATTAATAGTTCTATATCTTGTTTCTTCATTGAAAAAAAAATAAAGTTATGTACATGTATAAAATCGCTTTTTGAATTATCATTGGTTATGAATACAGTTGCAGTGCTTCTAATATGTTTGTTACAAATAGGGTCTTATCTTTTAAAGAATGTATAAGGAAATCTGCATGTTTATAGTTTGTTTTAAAGGTTTTTGTTCGAAATCTACTGATGACAATTTTAATACAACGTACTTTGCAGATCACAGATGGCGTTAGCAGGATTTCGCCAAATCAACAAGCTACAGTTGATAGAAGAATCTTGACTGGATCAAAGGCCCAGAAAAAGGTGGTATGCTCTTACTCGTTGAAATTGTTATGGAAGAAAGACTTCACAGGAATTGGAGGTTCAGTTGACAGAAAATGCATTAGAATCTGAATCTGAATCTGAATCAATACTGTGCTGGGTCTATTAAGACATAGTCGCACAACAGGTTAAAAGCCAACGGTGTATGGCGGAAGGCACTATTTACAGGTTAAAAACAATACGGAAGCTCAGCAAAACCTGAGCTGGCTGACTCCATCCTTGAAAGTATCCAAGGAGTCAGCTGATACTAGTTGTTGTGGCAGCTCGTTCCAGATGATGATAGCTGATGGAAAGAACGAGTCTTTGTAGCTGTTCACTTGACAGAAAGGTGGTAAGAATCTTGTCAAGTGACCTCTAGTAGATGCTCCAGTCGGATGTAAGATCTGGGATGAGTGTATGTCTATGAGATTGTTGACAATACGGTACATCATGATAGCTCGTTGTCTGGAGCGACGTTCTTGTAGTGTTTCTAGTTGGAGCTCTTCAAGCATAGATGTCACACTGCTAGTCTGCTTGTAATCACCCATGATATACCGTGCCGCTCTTCTCTGCACTTTCTCAATGGCACTGATGTTTTTCTTGGTTGTGTTATCCCATACAACCCCTGCGTACTCCAGCTGTGGTCTGACTAGGCTCTTATATGATTGTAGTTTGATGGTTCTTGGGCATGAGGACAGGTTTCTTCTGAGAAAGGCTGTGGTGTTACTTGCCTTTTTAGTGGTGGTATAAGTATGATGGTTCCAGTTAAGTTTGGAGTCAATGGTGATGCCAAGATATTTTGCCTTGTCTGTTTCGTTTAGTTGTTGTTGGTGTATGAAGTAAGCTCCGCTGATGGTTTTGCGTTTGTTTGTGATGGTAATTACTTCACACTTATCATGATTAAACTCCATTAACCAGTCCTTCTCCCATTGCTGTAATCTGTCCGGGTCTCGCTGTAGTTGGTCTTTGTCATCTCTAGATTTTATAGTGCGGTACAGTAAACAGTCGTCTGCAAATAGTCTGGCTGTTGAATCAACTGACGATGGTAGGTCATTGATGTATACTAAGAAAAGCAGAGGACCTAGTACCGTGCCTTGCGGTACCCCTGATGTTACTGGTGCTGGGCCATCTACTACCACTCTCTGTGATCTATCAGCAAGGAAACTTTGGATCCAGTGCAAGATGTTACCACGGATGCCATAATGTTGTAGTTTCATTGACAGTCGATGGTGGGGAACTTTGTCAAATGCCTTGCTAAAGTCTAGTAGTACGGCATCAATCTGTTCTTTGTTGTTTAAACCTGTCGCTAAGTCATGAATGGTTGTAATGAGCTGACTCTCGCACGACCTCTTTTTCTTAAATCCATGTTGGTTGTCGGATAGTATACTATGTCTTTCAAGATGGTTGATCACTTGACTGTGGACAATATGTTCTAGTACCTTAAAGCAAATGGAGGTGAGCGATACTGGTCTATAATTTGATGGTTTTGCTCTGTCGCCTTTCTTAAATATTGGTGAAACAAATGCATTCTTCCAGTCTTCTGGTACTTGACCCTGATTTAGTGAGGCCTGAAAGATGCGAGACAGTGGTGCAGCTACTGTGGATGCCATTTCCTTTAGGAAGCGGGAGGATATTTCGTCTGGTCCACTTACTTTATTAGGATTAAGATCTTGTAATAACTTCCTGACCCCCTTTTCAGTGACATGTATATCTGGTATAGTGTCTGTTGTTGATTTTGGAAGGTGTGGTAGATTGGTTGTTTCTTCTTGGGTAAAGACTGATGAAAATTGTCTGTTGAGAGCTTCTGCTTTCTCTGATGGGGTGGATTTGGTTATTCCATTCTCTTTCAGGGTTGCAACTCCAGATCCATCACATTTCTTACTTTTAATGTAACTGTACAGTTTCTTGCTGTTGGATCCATCTTTTGAAATAAGGTCACTAATGTAGTTATTATATGCTTCTTTGCAATTCTATTTGTTGTCTTTTTGTAGTTTTCTGTAACGATCCCAGTCCTTCATCTTGTTGGTTCGTCTGGCTTTGCAGTAAGCCCGTTTCTTCCGTCTACTTGTTCTTTTAACTGTTTTATTAATCCAGGGCTGACTGTATCGAGTAGATGTTAACTTTGATGGTACATATTTATTTACCACTTCTATGCATTTGGTCTTCAATTGTAACCATAAGGAATCGACTGTAGAGTTGTTTTCATGGCTAAAAACTTCATTAAAGTTGTTCATCTCATCTTTCATACCTTCGATGTTGGCTTTTTTCCATAAGTATATTTTGCGTTTTACTGGTTTACGTCTCGATGGCACGATGTTGGTGTCTACTAAAACGATATCATGGTCACTTAAACCAGGTGTAGCAATTACTTTATTTACTAGTGTTGGTCTATTGGTTGCAAAGATATCAAGTGTGCTGTCTTGTCTTGTTGGAAAGTTCACAATTTGTTCACATCCTATGTCACTAAATGTGTCTATGTATTGTTGGTTGATGGTTGAGAGGTACTGATGACTGGTAATTGAGTCTTGGTCCCAGTTTATATCGGGTAAGTTAGCATCGCCTCCTGCCCATATAATATGGTCTTTGTACGACTGGTGTAATGTCCGCAGTGTGTTGCAGATAGCTTGTGAGTACTGGGTATTGTTATTTGGTGGTCGATATAGGTTACAGATGATTACTGGCTTGTGGGTGTCCTTAGTCGGCAGTGTAATGGCAACTATCTCAGTATCTTCGTTATTCAAGGTTATCTCAGTTGTATTCATGTCAACTTTTGTGATTATGGCTACTCCACCGTATGTGCTGTTTGGTCTATCTTTCCTTGCCGCAAATGTATAGTTGGGAGGTAACACTTCTCCTTCATGGATAGTTGGATTTAGCCACGTTTCTGATGCAAGGAGTGGACGATGTCAGGTTCTGCATACTCAAGCATACTCAATAATGATTCTCGTTTAGACCTCATGCTTTGAAAGTTGACGACCAGGATTCTTAGTTTCTTGGAGGATGTTGGCATCTTTTGTTTGGACTGTTTTGGGGATGATGATGTTAATGGTAGTCCAATGGATGACTGTGTTGTATTGAGGCTTCCATCAAGTGAGTTATTGGTTTTGACGAGGTCCTCAAAAAGGCTTGTGTTGAAGTTGGGAAGTCCACAACTACAGCAGTACCAACTGGCTTCAGTCTTTTCCAATGGCTCATATACAGCTGTGCACATTCCTATGCAGTCTGTATGGTACCATATCTCACATTCGGAACATGCAACTGCTCGTATGGTTTGATGAGATAAATGATTACTTTTTTATACATTATTAATTCTCATTGAAATTTGGATTTTGAACCTAAATCATTTATGAGTTATTTTTTCAGATTAACTAAAAGGATTGATCTCTTGAACATTACATTAAAAAATCTAATAAATATGAAATCCTTTTTTTTACCTGTTTTATCTCTATTTCTTTACAGACACGAGAGCAATCTGCAAAAGATGAGAAAGATATTGATATTGAGAATATTGAAGCTCTTGACGAGGCTGGTCTTCTTTCATTGCCATGGCCTGATGCAGAGGTATATTTATGTAATAACTATAACAAAAGTTACATGTAATTATAATATCGAGTATTAACTTGTACTTCACAAACAAAGTTTACGGGTATAAAGGAATCAGTCTGTGTCGCTGACTGTCGACATATACCCCCCCCCCCCCCTTTTACACCTTTGAATGGAATTTTGTGTGACTGAACACAAAGAAAGAATTTAAATTGTACTGCATTATAGAGATGTGTATTAATTCAATTGCACTTAGATATCATAGGACTTTAAAAGACAGGATGGAACAAAGAATCATTTAAAAGCATAAAGAATACTGAAGATTATAAATTATAAACACGCAAGTCATATTCAATTAGATAAAATTCATAGTTTTTTGTTTTTGTTTTTTTTTAGAAAACAAAACCAAAGAAACGTGCCACTGAATATGAAAAAGCTTTAGCAGAAATAGATATAAATCTACAGGACCCAGTTGTAAAAAAGGTACATGTATATATCATTGCATACGTGATCTTTTGTTTGTGTATTTGTCATGTATTTCAGGTAACAGTATTTTTATTTTCAGAAGACATGTAATAATAAAACCAAAACAATTAGATAACGATTCTTTTACATTAATATTTTCTTTGTCAAAATGAAAAATTGACACAAGTTAAGTACAGCGAAGAGATTATGGACCATGTTAATGTTTGAAAAATTAAACTGCATTTCTGTTCTAGGTCAAAAACACAAAACTATCTGATAGAAGAGACTGGGAGAGCAGACGAGAGGATGAATTGCCAGATAATGTTGAGACTCTCATCCAGGAAGAATTTGATCGCATGATAAACCCTCCAAAACCCGGAGATGTACGTATGGTTCGATTTAAATTGATTGTCAGAGTTGTCTTTTGGTTTGGTTTTGACAGATTGGGTAGGTTGTTAGAGGTTTTTTTTTTGTCGTAATACGATTTAAATCTTTTCGGCTGTTACAATTTATTTTTATAGTTTGTTTGCATTTTGGTTTGGCTGCGCACGGTAGACTTTACGTCTTTTGGTTTGGTTTGCATTGTTACAGTTTAATAAAATAATTAGATGTGGAATAAGTGTACGCGACACAGCCTACGTATCAAGCGGAAATTCAGAAAAAAACACAATGGACAACCACCAGCCGCCTTCAACGATGCCAGTGGTTCTGCAATTGGCCCATGGTCTAAATAAAATGCATGTAATTCAAATCCAGTCCTTTATACATTATATATTTTATACATATAAGTCTTTTGATTTGGTTATTAGATTAAATTTTAAGTCATTTCCTTTGGGTGTGAGATTTAAAGTCATTTCGTTTGGTTGTTAGACGAAGTCTTTTTGTTTGGTTGTTATACTTGAAGTCTTTTTGTTTGGTCGTTATACTTGAAGTCTTTTTGTTTGGTTGTTATACTTGAAGTCTTTTTGTTTGGTTGTTATACTTGAACTGTTGAAGTATTTTTGTTTGGTTGTTATAGTTTAAGTCTTGTTTGGTTGTTAGTGTTTAAGTCTTGTTTGGTTGTTATAGTATAAGTCTTTTGTTTGGTTTGATAACTAGAATTTTAGTCTTTTGGTTCGGCTGTTTATAGATTTTTAGTCCTTTGGTTTGGTAGTTATGGTTGAAGGTGTTTTTTTTCATTTTTCCTTCATGTTATTCTTAAATATGTGTTAACATTTATTTTTGCATTTAATAATGAATTGATTTATTTGTTTCACCCTCGAGTTATAGTATTATGGTAATTTATTTTGGTATAAAGGAGACGGATTAACATAAGACTCTAAGTCTTGTTTCCGAATCCTATTAATTTATAATTGTATTGTTGATGACTGAAATTGTAAATTGTATATACATTATTTAATTCAAGATTCAAGATTCAAGATTTTATTAGACAAACTCAGGCGCCTAAGCGCAACATAAGCATATACATAACATCATATTTAGACAAAACTAACATATTGTATACATATATAAATGGATAAATGGATAAATGGAAAACATGGGGGATAGTGAGTACAACTTCAGCATTTGGTTATAACAAAGAAATAAACATGGATACATTAATAAGTAACTTTACATTACACAGTTGGAAAATGCCTATCATCTTAGTTACGTTAGGATTATTAGTGTAATATCTAGTAATATATTTATTCCGTACTTCGACCAAATTTTCATTACTACATATAAAAATGTAGTGAAATTCATCTCCAATTGCACCGATATTGCATTTATGGCATACTCTGTTCTCTCTTGGTATATTATACCAACGTCCAGTTTCAATTGGGATTTTAATATCAGAAAGACGAAATTTAGTAATGAGCATCCTGTTATATTGATTCATTCTAAGTAAATAAGACTCAAGTTTAAACTCATCTTTAAAAGAGAGATAAAATGTACCTCTAGATGAGATAAAAAGATCAGACCTCCATTTTTGTATAAACTGATCTCTTAAAATCTGTCTTACATGTATCTTTAACCATTCATTACCTACATGTATGTTATCGGTAAACAAGAAACTCAACCCAATGTCATCTAAAGTGGATTTGATATATTGTAACCACTTAAAACCGTTCTCTTCATTCATATAATATTTATATAGTAGTAAATAAATTTTTGAAGATAGGGTATTTGATGATATAATTCGATTCCAAAAAGAAAGCATACGACATTTAATGTCAATACTCAAAGGGTAACGACCTAATTCTCCATAAACCATGTGATTTGGTGTAGTCGAACGAACTCTAAGTATTCTTTTAAGAAATTGGAGATGATTTTTTTCTATATTATCATTCTTATCAAACCCTGTCACTTCACATGAGTAAAGCAATATGGGTTTAACCAGAGTATAGAAAATTTTTAACTGAATGTCAATAGGTATATTCAAGTTTCTTATCTTATAATACACTGAATATAAAGCTTTTTGTGCTTGTTCAACTAATTTTTTCTTTGCATTTACAAAACTATTGTTAAAATGAAAAAGAATTCCCAGATAATTGTATGAATCACAAACGTCCAGTACATTATTGTTAAAAGTAAATACAACATTTTCATTAACTTTTCTCTTTTTGAAAACAACAGCTTTTGTTTTTTCAACATTCACTTGAAGTTTCCAAGTATTACAATATTCTTGAAAAACATCTAACATGGTTTGCATGCCTTCAACACTTTCTGACATTAGAACTGCGTCATCAGCATAAAGTAGAAGAAAAATTTTCAAGTAAATATCAATTTGCTCTTCAGAAACACTTCCCAGCGTACTTAAATCTTCCACACCATTAAGGTCTAAGTATTGCTCCATATCGTTAATAAAAAGAGAGAATAAAAAGGGTGACAAGTTCTCTCCTTGTCTTACTCCTATGTTACATGCAAAGAAGTCTGATTTTTGACTATTTTTTGAAACACAAGATTTTACATTCTGGTACAGATTTTTGATAATTTTAAAGCATTTACCATTTATGTTATTTTGCAGTAACTTTTGCCATAGACCCACCCTCGAAACTGTGTCGAATGCTCGACTAAAATCAACAAAAGTGCAAAAAAAGCTTCTTCTTTCTTGAAATAAAAAAATTTATAAGACTATGAAGTATAAATATGTTATCAATAGTTGAATGTGACTTCCTAAATCCAGACTGTACTTGTGTTATCAAACCAACTTCATCTGATAATTCAGTTAATCTTTTATTAATAATACCAGTGAAAACCTTCCCAAAACAACTCATAAGAGTGATAGGTCTGTAGTTTTTAGGGTCTTCGGTTAATCCCTTGTTCTTAAATATAGGAGTTATAACACCAACTGACCAACTCTCGGGTATAATACCAGTATCAAAAATATAATTAAAAAGTTTTACATATATTTCAATCATAATATCACATGTATTTTTAAGGTACTCATTGTATACATTATCAAGCCCACATGCTTTATCATTACGCAAGTTCATAATAACATCTCTAATTTCAGACTGAGATATAGGAGCGTTCAAAATTTCATGTTCTTGGTCTTCGATCAAATCATAATTTAACTCATCAACTTCCTCGTCGGTTTCATTTACATTTCTGAAATAGTCGTACAGATCAGAAAGCGATACATCGACCGACTGTTTTTTCTTTTCTGAAATACGATTAAGAATACCCTAAAAAAATTGGGGTCCGAAGAGTTAGCAGTGCGTATCTCGTTCAAAACTGTGTTTTGATACTTTTCAAAACTTTTGTTTAATGTCTTTTTATATTCGCGACTAGCGTCAGATAAACACTTATTATTAGCTGCAGTCTTAAACTTGTTATACGTTTTTCTAGCTTTATGAAAGGCATCCCTCTTCTGTCTACATTCATTATCAAACCATTTGTCATATACCGGTTTTTTATCATCTCTCCTAACCTTGCTAACTACTGTACCAAAGGACGATTTACCGGCGCTATCAAATAATTCACATATAAGGTTAACGACATCGTTCACGTTTTCAGAGTCTGTTAGAAGCTATTAATTAGTTAATAAAATATGTTTACACTAAGGATAAGATCGCATTAACCACCATTTGTCAGAACAATTGAGATCTTCAAATTATTCGTTATGTTTTTGCCTTGTTTTATCTCTTGTTCCTTGACATATGAGATTCAATAAAGTTCGATTTTTTTCTTATTACGTTCATTGAGATGGAATTCTCTGTTCTTTGTATTTAAGTCATATCCATTCTCATCAAAGTTACAAAGGAATGTATAATTATTTTAGGAGGGATATGTAGACTTAGATATCCCCCTGCCAAGTAGCACCACATACACATATCAGATGGAGACTGACAGCGAAGATGAAAGAAAATTCGAGGAAATTAAGAGAAAACGAAAACAGGAAGAGCTAGACAGACAAAAACAGATACAAGAGAGGAAGAATGCAAAGAAAAACAAGAAGGTAGCCATTAAAATTGGTTTTAGAAATTTGCTATTCCAATGCTGTAATTTAACAATTTTTTACCATTAAATAAAGAATTCCTTTATTTTTAAATGATACCTACAACTGTTTGTACTGCTAACACAAGATTTTTGACACTTTGAGACTGTTCATTTCTATTCTAATTTTGAGTGAGTGAGTGAGTGAGTGAGTGAGTGAGTGAGTGAGTGACCATGTCCCGTGCAACGCTATATAGGTTATTCACAGGCGATGAACATAAAAAGAATGATATAAAATGAACATAAAATGATGATGACAAATGAAATATGGGGGTGGGGTTCGAAACAAAGGAACGGTAAATTTTGAAGAACCACAGGAAAAGGGGAGAGGTGAGTAGGGGCTGAAATGCACTACTTGGCGGTCCACAAAGGGGTCTTTCCATGCATGAAGCGTAGCACTCTCCACACACGTTGGCCAACTATGGTCAGCGGTCAGGGATTCCGTATTATAAACCTGACAACCCCCGCGGACGAGGGCTACCCTATTCAGCCAGCTAGGGTACACACTTTTTTGTAAACACATTTTAATTTTTCTTTTTTTTTTAATCAGTTATAGTTACTTGTATTTTTCTCACAGAGGCAGAAGAAAGAGAAAGTGTCTTACACCAAAGTGGTGCCAATCTCGATCTCGCAAAATGATGCAGACGATACCAAATATGGAAAGGGCAAGTCTGGCAAAAAGGTATTAATGTTGCAACATTTTAACCTTTTTGTATAAGTTGATTGATTGATTAAACGCCCTTTTACAAACATATATTTGGTTATTTTTTTTCTTAGAAATTAAAGTTATTTACAGATTAAGAAAAAAAATTAAATTAAGCTCCGGCGCCAAAATATTTTTCATAAAAAATCACATTAAAAATGTTTTTTTAGGATAAACAAGAGTTAACACTTAAGTATGTCTCGCCTGCCGGAGCCATCATAAACAATTATTCTTTCTTACTTCCACTATATTTTGAATTTATGTGGATTTTCAGTTTCTGAGATCAAAAGATGTTTATAGAACTCAAACATTGCAAATATATGCAATAAAAATAATCAAAGTCACTCAACTGGAAAACCAAGATCAAGGTCAAAAGATGGGGATGCAACTGTGCTAAGCTACTACTGGGGCATATGCATACCAAGTTTCATCAACCTAGGACCTATAGTTCTTGAGATATGGAGGTGCTCGCAAAACTTTTCCATTGCTATTATAGGTATTGAAAATTGTCAAAGTCACTCAACCGGAAAATCAAGGTCAAGGTCAAAAGATGGGGATGCAAATGTGCTAAGCTACTACTGGGGCATATGCATACCAAGTTTCATCAACCTAGGACCTATAGTTCTTGAGATATGGAGGTGCTCGCAAAACTTTTCCATTGCTATTATATGTATTGAAAATTGTCAAAGTCACTCAACCGGAAAATAAAGGTCAAGGTCAAAAGATGGGGATGTAACTGTGCTAAGCTACTACTGGGGCATATGCATTCCAAGTTTCATCAACCTAGTACCTATAGTTCTTGAGATATGAAGGTGCTCGCAAAACTTTTCCATTGCTATTATATGTATTGAAAATTGTCAAAGTCACTCAACCGGAAAATCAAGGTCAAGGTCAAAAGATGGGGATGCAACTGTGCTAAGCTACTACTGGGGCATATGCATACCAAGTTTCATTAACCTAGGACTTATAGTTCTTGAGATATGGAGGTGCTCATAAAACTTTTTCAAAAAGTTAACGCTGCCGTCGCCGCCGCCGCCGGTAAAGTAACACCTATGTTCCGCTCTGCTTCGCAGGCGAGACAAAAACCGTGAAGCCCCCTCCCACATTTCATGCTTAATGGTCGGTCCTTAAGTGTACATAGATGTTTGATAATTTTTATGTATCAAAAATGAAAAGTTTTTAACGAATAAACAACAGTTACTTATTTCGTTGCAGATAAAAAAAAGTCAAAACAAATAAAGAGAGCATCGAAATCAGCGCCATCAAACAAGCCTATCTTGACGGGAGCCCATGCTTTTGATGCAGACGACAATGACGATGATGACGAAGGAAAAGTGGGGTCTTTGAGGCAAATTAGATATGGACTTATGAGATTTGGAAGATACCTCAGAAAACAAATTACAAAATGTTCCTGCACATCGGCACAAATTACAGAATAAATTGAATAATATATAGATTCTAAAGCAACCAAGCCACAGGTTCGACCAGTACCACGACCAGGCTTGAACAGGCCGTGTATGATGGACCAGTCGATTTTTATCAAAGAATACGTTTTACATGTTTTACTGAAATGATTATTTTGGGTTTCATTTTATTTTTTCTGTTTTGTTTTGTTCAAAGTCAGTTTTATTGCCATCCTCAATACACATACAAGATATATCTCCATCCTCAATAGTTATATATGTATAAATCACAATTTGTGTGTTTTGGTGCTCCCAAGCTATTGTTACCCCCTGTGAAACCTTGACTTTTATATTAATAGATTTAACTGCAAATCGAGTTGTTGTCTTTTTCAACAAAGATTATAATATACATTATATTGAAAGTCGCCTGGAATGACTTTTGAATGACCATCTTAATGGTATATACTTAACCATTCCAATTTAAAAAAAATACCACAACAACAATTAAAAGGGGGTAAAATCAAGAATTCTTTGCAACAAAAATAAGACATAAGACATATTTTATTACCAATTAAGGTCCCTCAATGGGCAGGATCATAACAATGATTAACTAGTCGAAGCAGCCACGCTGATATATCCCCGCGCTACTCTGGTGTTTGATAGTATAAGGGCAAATAATTGAAAGACATAAACTATTACTATAATGAGCATTACTAGAACTATCAAATGTATATGCATTAACATGAGACTTTTCCCTGGTAGTGGGAGTGATAGTTATGTAAAGAATTATGCGTGACGAAGAAATAATGTGCCCTTAAGCAGCCCAGCTCCTAAGGGCATTATCAAAATTCTTAAACCTTCGGCAGAATCTACATCCATAGTGCAACTTCTGAGTTAAGTTTCAGTTCCATATTCCAAATATCCTGGGAGGAGTTGCGTGACGAAGGAATATGTGCCCTTAGAGTACCTATGCAGCCCAGCCCCTATGGGCCATATCAAAATTCCGAAACCTTCGGCAAAATCTACATCCATAGCGCAACTACTGAGCCAAGTTTCTGTTCGGTATTCCAAATAACCTGGGAGGAGTTGCGTGACGAAGGAATAATGTGCCCTTATGCTATCTATGCAGCCCAGCCTCCAGGGGCCATATCAAAATTCCGAAACCTTCGGCAGAATTTACATCCATAGTGCAACTACTGAGCCAAGTTTCAGTTCGGTATTCCAAATAACCTTGAAGGAGTTGCGTGACGAAGGAATAATGTGCCCTTAGGCCACCTATGCAGCCCAGCCCCTAGGTGCCAAATCATAATTCCGAAACCTTCGACAGAATCTACATCCATAGTGCAACTACTGAACCAAGTTTCAGTTCGGTATTCCAAATAACCTGGGAGGAGTTGCGTGACGAAGGATTAATGTGCCCTTAGGCTTCCTATGCAGCCCAGCCCCTACGGGCAATATCAAATTTCCGAAACTTTCGGCAGAATCTACATCCATAGTGCAACTACTGAGTCAAGTTTCAGTTCCGTATTCCAAATAACATGAGAGGAGTTGCGTGACGAAGGAATAATGTGCCCTTGGGCTACATATGCAGCCAAGTCCCTAGGGGCCATATCAAAATTCTGAAACCTTCGACAGAATCTACATCCATAGTGCAACTACTGAGCCAAGTGAAGTATCAGTGCGGTATTCCAAATAACCTGGGAGGAGATGCGTGACGAAGGAATAATGTGCCCTTAGGCTACCTATGCAGCCCAGCCCCTAGGGGCCATATCAAATTTCCGAAACCTTCGGCAGAATCTACATCCATAGCGCAGCTACTGAGTCAAGTTTCAGTTCCGTATTCCAAATAACATGAGAGGAGTTGCGTGACGAAGGAATAATGTGACCTTAGGCTCCCTATGCAGCCAAGCCCCTAGGGGCCATATCAAAATTCTGAAACTTTCGGCAGAATCTACATCCATAGTGCAACTACTGAGCCAAGTATCCGTTCGGTATTCCAAATAACCTGGGAGGAGTTGCGTGACGAAGGAATAATGTGCCTTTAGGCTACCTAACCTTTGACAGAATCTACATCCATAGAGCAACTACTGCGCCAAGTTTCAGTTCGATATTCCAAATAACCTGGGAAGAGATGCGTGACGAAGGAATAATGTGCCCTTAGGCTACCTATGCAGCCCAGCCCCTAGGGGCCATATCAAATGTCCGAAACCTTCGGCAGAATCTACATCCATAGCGCAACTACTGAGTCAATTTTCAGTTCCGTATTCCAAATAACATGAGAGGAGTTGCGTGACGAAGGAATAATGTGCCTTTAGGCTACCTATGCAGCCCAGCCCCTAGGGGCCATATCAAAATTCTGAAACCTTCGGCAGAATCTACATCCATAGTGCAACTACTGAGCCAAGTATCAGTTCGGTATTCCAAATAACCTGGGAGGAGATGCGTAACGAAGGAATAATGTGTCCTTAGGCTACCTATGCAGCCCAGCCCCTAGGGGCCATATCAAATTTCCGAAACCTTCGGCAGAATCTACATCCATAGCGCAGCAACTGAGTCAAGTTTCAGTTCCGTATTCCAAATAATATGAGAGGAGTTGCGTGACGAAGGAATAATGTGACCTTAGGCTCCCTATGCAGCCAAGCCCCTAGGGGCCATATCAAATTCTGAAACTTTCGGCAGAATCTACATCCATAGTGCAACTACTGAGCCAAGTATCCGTTCGGTATTCCAAATAACCTGGGAGGAGTTGCGTGACGAAGGAATAATGTGCCTTTAGGCTACCTAACCTTTGACAGAATCTACATCCATAGAGCAACTACTGCGCCAAGTTTCAGTTCGATATTCCAAATAACCTGGGAAGAGATGCGTGACGAAGGAATAATGTGCCCTTAGGCCACCTATGCAGCCCAGCCCCTAGGGGCCATATCAAATGTCCGAAACCTTCGGCAGAATCTACATCCATAGCGCAACTACTGAGTCAATTTTCAGTTCCGTATTCCAAATAACATGAGAGGAGTTGCGTGACGAAGGAATAATGTGCCTTTAGGCTACCTATGCAGCCCAGCCCCTAGGGGCCATATCAAAATTCTGAAACCTTCGGCAGAATCTACATCCATAGTGCAACTACTGAGCCAAGTATCAGTTCGGTATTCCAAATAACCTGGGAGGAGTTGCGTGACGAAGGAATAATGTGTCCTTAGGCTACCTATGCAGCCGAGCCCCAAGGGACCATATCAAAATTCCGAGATTATCCTGGACATTAAGGTCATACGTACGGACGTACGTACGTACATATGTACATCGAACAGCAAAACATTATCCCCGCGCTTTCGCTAGCGCGGGGATAATTATAAATACCGGTAACAGTAAAGCAAAAAAAAATAAAGTTTACAGGTTTAATTTAAATATGAGTTTAGTTGGTGTCTTGCAAAGAAGCACCAAAGTCGTTTTCCATAAAGGTACCCGCACAGTTTGACAAAGTAGATAAAGCAGATATCTGTCCGGGCAAAATTTTGATCAAGCCACGGTGACAAAAACATGCATGTTGGACTTTTCAATATTTCTGATATGTGAGCATCAGTTAAACAGTCTACCTTATACACTATACATATGAAGTGGCCCCCCTCATATGTATGAGTCAGGTTACAAAGGTGTCATGGTATTTTGTCCTTTTAATACCCCTGCAAACGAATAAAAAGATAATCGGAGATGTGAAATAAGTGTCCTCGACACATATCACAAAACAAGCGGTTATTTAGAACAACCACAATAGACAACCGCCATCAGCCTTCAACAAGGCCAGTAGGTGCTTCTCGTCGTTCTGCAATTGGCCCATGATCTTAATAAAATGCATATGATTAAAATCCAGTCCTGAAATAGTCAAAGAAAGACACCCTTCTTTAACAAGGAACAAAAAAAACATCAAAAAGGCAAGTACAAACAAAAGCTTTGTCAAAGATTCCCGACTTAGCACAGGCGTATATAAAATGTGGCGGGGTAAAACTAGTTTTTTGGGCCCAACCTCCCCCCTATGAATTTTCCCAGACAAAGCACAAAAACTAAACTTGAAGTTACTTGACTTCGATGTACAGTATGTTGATTTTGGATAATCTTTGACGCAACACTATATCATGATCAGCGAAAAACCTATTCAGTGTAAAAAAAATCTCCTTTCTGCCATTTTTTGCTGGTTTGCATCATAGGAGTCCAGATTATCAACATCATAACCAACATAAAAAGCGCGTCAGACAAATAAAAAGATGACTTATTTCCCAGAATACTGAGAGATGCATATGTATGTGACAAAGGTTGAAAACCCTACTTTACAGGGCATGGATATTCAGCTCTTATATTTTTGTGCTCACTGAGTGGGTCTCACAACATACAATGATCCTATATTGTACCCAACACTGTTCTTTTCAGTGTGTTTGTGCTAATGAAACAGTTGTATATTTGTCTTATGTATAAGTGTTGTCGGTCAAACTTAGTTTTAGGGTGTACGAGGGCTGTCTGTAAAGTTCGTGGACAATTGATATAAATTAAATAATGTTTATTGAATTTACTTCAATTTTGTTATAATAGAATGAGTAGACTTATATGTACTGTTTTAAATCATAAATGTTAATTGTCATTGCCTGCAAAGGTCCTTGATTGGCTAAATAAAATAATGTCTAATGTCTAATGTCTAATGTCTATAAATACGTGTACCAAATTTAAGAATAAACAAACAACTACAAGTTGATTTTTCATCATTCAGAAAATAAATCGTATTCATAACCCGGAGCAAGACGTTCATATTTCTCGACGTCATATTAAACAATTTCTTTTCTATATGGTTATATTGATTGCAATATGTTAAAAACTTTTAGGACTTTTGAACATTAGATTTTGTCAGATGTATCTTAATACATATTTCTGCATGTATTGTTTCATTTCTGGAAACATTTGATTCACAAATTGCATGGAAATTCAAGTTCTTGACATCAACAATACAACCCCAAGCAAAGTTTGTGGTGGAGACAGTACTGTATAGGAAATATAGCTATATATGAATACCACAAAACATGCCAATCGGTTATTTTCTATCTCCGTCTGAAATGCACATGCCATCAGAAGTATCATAGTAAGTTTTTTTCCCAATTTAAAGAATCTGCATATATCTGTTGATATTTTTCAGACCCAAATATATAATCTTATAACCGTCCATTGCTCCATCTCTTTGCAAAACGTTACTTTTTCTATGTCAATGAAACTGATGTCAATTCTCAAAATGCGGATTTCTCAATAAATTAAAATAATAGACCCTTCAAATTGTGTATGTGCATCATCCTAGTTATTGGCAACACTGTAGCACAGGTTTTATAGCATCGCTAAACATTTAATATGCATAGCGATATCTTGTTCTAAGCATTCTGAATATTTCCTAAAAAAATCTTCCATTGCTCCGACCCAACATACAGTGAGTCAATTAATTATAAATGTAGCACTATTTAGGTCGAACATTTGCAAAACAATATACCAGAAATAAGGAAAATGTTCCAAATTATTACTTTGTAAAGAACTAATCCCTAGTACGTCGTATTGGTTCAAATCTCTGCTTGTCCACAAACTTTACGGACAGCCCTCGTATTGTGCCCAAAATTGCTTTGCGTTAACTGCAATTACCACAAAGTGAAGAACATCCCATCCCATCACAGTCCTGTCCGGAAGGTCCGTTTATCATAACACAAGGTGGTACTAACTAAGTCCACTGTGAAGGAGTTTGTGAGGAAAATACTTTAGTTTGCAACTTATAAATGAGTTATTTTAATGACACAAGAAAGAAATTTTAAGCTGCAGACACTCACATGACACGTGTCCTCAATAACCTTAAAGACTCGTCAGTGGCGAAAGTTTTAAATGATAAAATGATAATCATATAATTGGGTTAGGGAAAATGTTAAAGCTATGGCTAGCGTTTAAGTTTCGGTAAAGGTTAGGGTCACCACAGATACTTAGAACAAATTAAAATTCTAAAAAAAAAGAAAAAATGAAAGAACCTTAGTAAGCACGCTCACATACACCACGCGTCCACATTATGGACAGAGATTATCTATTTCGAGTTGGGAATAAAAAAGTCAGAGTTGTTGTCTTTCCAAGTTGGCTAATTAAACAGGAAGTCAAAGAGTGACAGACCTGAAAATGTATCCCACCATATGGGACTCCTAAAGCTGATACAAATATCAAAAGACTATGATTAATAGTTGCTGAGAAATCTATGACGAAAATTTTCAACCCTGAAAATTTAGTGAAAAAGTCTAAGTCAGGTCGTTAAACAGGAAGTAGATGATCAATAGACCTGAAAACGAATCCCACCATATGGGACCCCTACCTGAAGCTATATACTAAATATCAAATACCTGCAATTAATAGTTGCTAAGAAATCTGTTACAAAAATTTTCAACCCTGAAAATTTAGGGCAAAAAGTCTAAGCCGGCTCGTTAAACAGGAAGTAGATGATCGAGACCTGAAAACATATCCTACCATATGGGAACCCCACCTGAAGCTGCATACCAAATATCAAAAGCCTACAATTAATAATAGCTGAGATATCTGTTTCGAAAATTTTGATCACGGACAGACTGACGGACAGACCAGTTAAAATCATTTAACCCTTCGCAACTTCGTTGCGTGGGGTATAAATATATATATATATATATATATGCCTAGCGTACGTTTGATCTATTCCAACTCATTGTAGACGCTCCATCCAAGAGATTGAAAACACTTTAAAGAGAACAATTACACCAAAATATGCCCAACTTCACCAGTTCTATCCTTCATGGATAATAGAAATCAAAAGTACATCAAAGTTCCAGGCTGCTTGGCGCGCGTTTCGTCTATTCAGAAATCAGAAACGGCCTTTTCAAAATTTCAATGTCAAACACTATCATCATATAACTTGAAGAGCAATGAACAATAAAACCCTGTAAATGTGCTGAACTGGAAATTAGTTAAAAGGCCTGGAACATGAAGAACCTTAGTCTAGGGTTAATGGAATTTAGAAATTTACACGGACAATTTTATAGCATCGATGTATTCTTCTACACAAAAGTGTGAGTCAGCGACCGGAGCGGGTTAATGCTATGTCACAATGAAAGGCAAGGGTTATAAGGTTTAGGGTCGAATGGAATGAAATTTGTCTGTAATTTTCTTACAAATTTTAAAAATCTTCTACGGATTACCATAGAATATCATTGAAACTAAATTACATATAATGAATGGCTTATAAACCGTAAAGAAATTTTATGAAGTTAAAGATCCGATCAAGAACGCGCAAACGAACAAAATCATACCAAATGGCACAGGGGCGATGAATGAGTAAGCGAGAGAAGAATCCCTGGTTTCTGAGGATGGTGCGTCGCCTGACAGGCAAATTTGACAAAATAAAAAGAGAAATAAATATATGTTGGTCCTGTAAAACTTTCTTAAAAATTCAGCTTTGCAAAACTTTCAAAATATCTGACCGAAGGACAAGCAGAAATTTTCAGCTTTGGCAATGACTGGACTGGTTTACTAAATTAAATTCCATTTCATCTGATGATACCGACGGTCTCTTTCTTCAGTGGCCCATGCAGGGCGAATGCCTCCATTGTTGTATTAAGATTGTTTTCTACCATATGGCTTCTGATTATTCAGCTTGTGAAATGATAGAAAAAAAGATAACAGTGACTGTCATTTGTTGTGTATTGGCTACAGGCGAAGTATTCATGAATCATATGTAGATTACATTGTTGGTCGGATTTCACAAGTGAAAATCCTGGTTAAAAATGGTGAATGTCGGGCGGCGGGCGGATGGGGAAAATACTTTCGTGACCAATTTCTAAGCAGCTACTAATCAAAGTATGGCAAGCCGTTTTTACATTTATTCCTCTTTATAGATATCTCATAAACTTTATAAGATATCTCATATACTTTATAAGATATCTCATAAAGTTTATAAGATATCTTATAAACTTTATAAGATATCTTATAATCTTTATGAGATATCTTATAATTTTTTTTAAAAGATATCTCATATACTTTATAAGATATCTTTTAAATTTTATAGGATATCTTATTTACTATATAAGATATCTTTAAAAGAAAATGAGATATCTACTAAACACAATGTTTATAAGATATCTCATAATGTTTATAGGATATCTTATAAAGTATATGAGATATCTTATAAATAATTTTTTATAAAATATCTTATAAATTTTATAAGATATCTTATAAACTTTATGAGATATCTTATAAACTTTATGAGATATCTTATAAACTTTATGAGATATCTTATAAAGTATATGAGATATCTTATAAGTTTTATGAGATATATTTAAAGAGGCCTTATAAAAATATAAGATATCTTATAAAGTTTATAAGATATCTCATATACTTTATAAGATATCTTATTAAATATATAAGATATCTCATATAAATGGGAGTTTATAAGATATCTTATAAAACATATGAGATATCTTATAAAACATATAAGATATCTCATAAAACATATCAGATATCTTATAAAACATATAAGATATCTCATAAAGTATATTAGATATCTTATAAAGATTATGAGATATCTTATATAAAATAATTTATAAGATATCTAATAAAAGTTATAAGATATCTTATAAAGTTTATAAGATATCTCGTAAACTTTATGAGATATCTTATAAAGTATATGAGATATCTTATAAATTTTATGAGATATATTTAAAGAGGCCTTATAAAAATATAAGATATCTTATAAAGTTTATAAGATATCTCATATGCTTTATAAGATATCTTATTAAATATATAAGATATCTCATATAAATGGGAGTTTATAAGATATCTTATAAAACATATGAGATATCTTATAAAACATATAAGATATCTCATAAAACATATAAGATATCTTATAAAACATATAAGATATCTCATAAAGTGTATTAGATATCTTATAAAGATTATGAGATATCTTATATAAAATAATTTATAAGATATCTAATAAAAGTTATAAGATATCTTATAAAGTTTATAAGATATCTCGTAAACTTTATGAGATATCTTATAAACTTTATAAGATATCTTATTTGTTTTATAGGATATCTTATAAGTTTTATAAGATATCTTATATTTTTTTTATATGAGATATCTAATAATCTTTATAAGATATCTTATAAACTTTATGAGATATCTTATATGTTTTATAAGATATCTTTTTTGTTTTATAAGATATCTTATATGTTTTATAAGATATCTCATATGTTTTATAAGATATCTTATAAACTACCATTTATATGAGATATCTTATATATTTAATAAAATATCTTATAAAGTATACGAGATATATTATAAATTTTATGAGATATCTTTAAAGAGGAATAAATATAAATATGGCGTGCCATATCAAAGCCTCTTGATATTTGGTATGGAGCGTCAACATGGGCTCCCTTAACTCGGGACTGAGATAATTAAACTAACTTTAGTTTTAATTTTCTCAGCTCGGGATTCGAATCAGGTCTGTGGCTCATCTACTTCCTGTTAAACGAAATCCGGCCATTTCTGTCTTAAACCCATTTTTTTTTGGTTTGTATGCAATAATGTTTTGAAATTTTAAACAACTTATGGTAAATCTATATGAAAAAGAATTAGTAAAAACTTTTTGTTATACA